>CAKALU010037113.1:0-78964 GCA_916700995.1 Hozukius guyotensis | reverse complement strand
GCCGGTGAGGCAGCGCTGCTCCAGCTCCTCTGCTTCACATCTCGTCTGTTGGCCACTTCAGGAGGAACAGACATTATCTGCCAAAAGCCAAGAACAAACTAGGTATACACAAGTAATGCTTCTGTAACAGCAAATGCAGTTGAACTAATCTGAAAGACAATTCTACTTTCGATGTAACCTTTGAGCTGGTACCAATGTTGGCTAATACTAGTGTCCAAGTACAATGGTTGAGGTATCTCAGTCACAAATATGTCATGAGATGAGAATTTTATTTATTTATCTTTTTTTGATCCTTTTTATTTAACTTTGTATTCATTATTATTATTATTATTATTATTATTATTATTATTATTTTATTTATGTAATTATTATTATAAATATTATTATTCCTTTATATTAATTTTATAATTATTAATATCTATTTTTTTACCTCCTTGTTTTCTGTCTCCTGTGTATTGTATTGTACTGTATTATTGAGTTTTTAGTGGTATAAGTTTTATTGTTTTTGCATATTTGAAAACCTTCTACTTTTCTACTACTTTACTTTACTTTAATTCTACTTTACCCGTAAATGTGAGGAAAACCTCCCTTTCGTACCTTAAATCGGCCTCTTGTTCCAGAGCAGGAAGCAGAGTGAGGAACGTGTCTTCTTGACAGGGAAGCTGCAAAAAAATCCACAACAATGAACATCCTGTCACAGCAGTCCACAACAATGAAACATACATTTATTAAGTTTAAATTTTTGTTAAACTTGTTAGGTTGATTAGTGTATGCTGTACATACCACACACGGCTGAGTCACTCAGCGTGCTCAAACTATCCATTCGCTCTGGAATTTGAGGCTAATAGAGGTGACATGATGAGAGATGAACAAAACAAAGCTATTAGAAACTACAATACAAACCATTTATCACTGTCCTATTATGTAACTGTTAATGTAGAGATATTTTGATGATGTGTAACTAAATATTTATCATAAAATCTTACTGTAGCTCGTGTGAAAATAGGCAGGACAGTTTTTCTTGGAATCCTTCCTGCAACTAAAATGTATTTCCATCTACCCAAAATGGCTCACAGTATAGTTAATTATATGTGGAATGTATCCGGCAATATATAAAACAAAATGTTTAAAGCCAGCATTAATTGGAAGACTACGTGTGAAAGAATAAAGGGGGAAAACTTTTATAATTAAAAATAAACAATAATAAAAAAATAAATAAAGAGGAAAATTTTAATTTACTTTACTTTAATTTTAATATACTGCATTATAGTTTTCAATATATGCCAAAATATGTTCATTCTGCCACTCCCAAATTAATTGACAGGTCTTTTAATACATAGACTAACATTAGACATCAACTAAATCTGAATTATTAACATTTTCTGAAGCTGTAAAAGGTTTGTTTACACCAGTAATGTCTGTGAAAACAAAAATAAAGCATGGCTAGTTTTTCAATCAAAAAAATTGAAATAAACATAATTCAAAAAATGCAACTTAATGTACAAATACACACAAAACAATCAACAACTACTATAGAAGGTCCATTTATTTGCATAATAGTTGCTGTTCTGTAGCTCTCGATCATATCACACAATCTTCCCCAGCAGATTAATAATAAATGGACTTTGTGGTTATATTTATCAACTTCTTTTTATAAGGCCAAGATTTAAATCTCAATTTGTAACTGTAGGTGAATATGCTGCACCTGTAATGTATTAAAGTGATTTATAATTTTCATTGTACTTACCAGCTGTTCTCCTGCCCTGTAGCGTCCCTCCCCCATCGGCCCTGGCGTGCTGTTTCCTGACCCTCCTGCGGCGCTGTCTGGACCAGGAGGAGACTGGATGTACTCGGTGCCGGAGCCTGGTGTCTCTGCAGCGCTGCCTGATGGATACATGGGAGCATATTCCTGGTAGAGCAAGTTCCTTAGCTTCTCATCCAGTGTTTTTATGGTGCTGTCCACAAAGCCCCCGCGGCCCAGCCGTCCTTCACCGTCTGACTCCCCGGGCCCTGCGCCGTGCTGGGATGGCGCTGGGCTCTGGGGTACTGAGGACACTTTGGTCCCTCCCACGCTGGAAAACGGCTGGTGCATCACCACGGGCTGCTGTGGGCGCTCACTGCGCACAGCAGACGCGTAAGAGACAGACAGCGGCTCTTTGGCTGAACCTGGCTCCTGGAGTGGAAGAGGAGTGAGAGGAGACCCGGCCTGTAAACCGCTCACATCCAGAGACAGGGGCATGACCAGAGGGCAGCACGGCACCTCGTCAGCCATAGAAACAGGACATGTCATGTTGGGCATCTGCTGAGCTGCATGGATCGGGGAGACGGAGCCCAAAGGGGATCTCTGTGACTCATCCACCGGGAAAGACGTATGTGGGGATGACGGGGGCAAAGTTTGAGCTCTGGCTGGCTGGGCCTGATGAACACTGGGCTGCACCGAGCTGCCAGCAGGCTCCACCGAGGTCACTGACTGAAGGGTCGGGGGAGCAGACACAGGGGGAGACAGAGCAGCTAAGAGGAGAGGGTCTGTGTTGGACATTATCGGAGGGCTACAGAATCCATACACATCGTAGGTGAAGCCTCCACTTCCACCAGACATTGTGGAGGACGACCCCTCTTCTGCAGGAGGAAAAAAATGAACATGAGAGAAAATTGTAAAAAAAAATCCCAAATATACCAAATTTATTTTTAACTTCTTTTTTTAAAGGGGCTGCTTGTAAGAATCAGAAATGCTTGTTAACTGCGACACCTGTGGCCGTTAAGTCAACAAAAGTCAGCGTCAGGCTCGCGCTTGTGCTCGCTTTACATAGACATGAACGAGCATCGCTCACAACAGTGAGGCGACACATGTCAGCTAAAACCACAATATCACTCTATATTTCACCTGCTTGGCAGTAATGTTAGCTGACCAGACGAAGGTCTCTCCATGAATCACTGCTGATCCTAGTGTTTTCTTTTCCTGCTTCAGACTCCCGACCGTGGCCGGAGGGAACAGGGGAGACACCGGAGTTTTGGTCGGAGACGATAACGTTACTCTCTGCGGAGCCCCGTCACTTCACAAGACACGGGAAACCTCTGTTGGTCTGGAGGAGCTGCAGCATGTATTTCTGCACAAACGTCCACTGTACAATCACTAGATATTCTCAGAGCTAAACTAACTCTTCTGCAGTGTGTAGTGTGCACGCATAAATGTGAAAGTGGAGCAAAATAGCGAGGACGAGCGCGGTGTGTGAGTGAAGGCAAGCAGGCAGGCAGAGGAGCAGAGTACAGCAGAGACTTCGGCCCTGGAGACCAAAGCTACGGTCTCCCCCGCGTCCTCCGACCGCGGCCAACACTGTTTAACAGACGGGCTTCACTAGATAAAACTTTGCGGTTTTGGTGCTTCCGTGTAGTTTGTGTTGGAGTCTTGTCTGAACAGCGTAGCCACACGCGAGCGCGCATGGCACACCGACCCGATTTGATTTATACGTGTAAGAAGTTACAAACAGTCCCTCTAAGTAAGCATTGCACACAAGAGCTGTAGGATGTCTTTCATTCAGCAGCCACATGGTGGTGCTATTGTTCAATGAAGCTGCCATATTTTGTGCTGAAATTACTCAGTAGAAACAAAGTCACCTCTGGATACAGACGGCCTTGCAGTGCCACTGTCAGCAGGCTGGGTGTTGGCTGAACTCCCGGGAGACTGTGTAGCTGTACCATCAGACGGGGTTTCCTGGCTGGATGTGGGCGTCTCCTCTACGGGGCAGATTATGAACCATCTCTTTCCTGTATGAAGAACTGCAATCCAAGAGTTCAAACAATTACCACCCGTTTTTCTGACAAGTGAATGTTACATGCAAAAAGTAGCATGAAGATGGATACATTTTTTTAAATAGATAATTGTTTTACCATTCTGTTGATAGACAGGCTGAGGTCCTCCAGGCTGCTGACTCTGCAGAGCGATAGACAGATGTGAGCTAAGTCAATGTGCTACTTGCCACTCTGTATTTATCTCTATCCATGTCCATGAGCATCTCTGTCCATGTCTAAATCTATGTATAAGCATGTGTAGTGTATATTTACAGACTATATTCATATCATAGACAGTATATAAAGATGGACGACATGACAGCTCCCCAAAAGTGAAGCCAAAACATCTTAACTGCCCCCTGGTGGCTGGCTGCAGTATAGGTCATAAAGCCCGCCTCCTCCATGGTAGCGGATGGGACGTGGGCCAAACAAAAAGTCAAAGTACACGTCAAATAGATTTTCCCCAAAGATGGTTTCTGCCATTTAAGTAGTTCTTATCACGCTGATGTCTGTTCAAGTGTTCATTTTTCGGATAAGTTTGGTTTTAATTAGTTATTTGATGCTATAAAAAGGGGGTGAGACGTCATGACTGGCAGCTGTGAGTCTCTCACTGACAAGCTGCGGCCGTGTTAGGCTCGTGATTGGTTCGGGCGGGTGACCTTGGTACTGCGGCTCCACCGCCCGATCACTACTGCACAGACTCGGTCTCCAAATTAAGTCAAAATCTCAAGATGGCAGCTCCCATATCCGGGATATTTTGGCTTCACTCCTGTTCAGTTGGAGGAAGTGGAAACTTGTCGTCCATCTTTATATGCAGTCTATGATTCATATACTGTATGTATATACTGTATATCTACACCCCTCCTACCTCTCCGACCAGCCCCTCTGAAAGCTGGCCTTGTTCAGGACTACAACTCAAGGCGGAGGCCCTTTCACCCTCCATGTCTTCATTCAGCATGTCTTCAGCTTTATCCACAATGTCCTTTAGCTGGTCAATGAAGATCTCCTTCTCTAACAGTAGGATGAACCCGTTCTCTACCTGTAGGCATACAGTTTTAAAGATCATCACCACCATATACAGGGCCTATTATGCTAGTTTTCAGGTGCATACTTATGTTTTGGGTTTCTACTAGAACATGTTTACATGTTTTAATGTTCAAAAACACTTTATTTTTCTCATACCGGCTGTGCTGCAGCACCTCTTTGAAAACGAAACGCACCTCTGAAACGCTCTGTTTGAGCTCCTGCCCTCCATAAAAAGCCCAGTCTGCTATGATTGGTCAGCTGGCCCACTGTTGTGATTGGTCAACCGAACCAAACTCTTTGGACTCCGCTCCTGCTCCACTCTAACTAGCTTTTTTTTTAGGGTGTGCCAAACTAGCCGCTAGGCAGGTATTATGCAAATATGTTACTTGGTGACATCACCACATTACGGAAGAAAAGGTGGGACTTCAACTGCCTGAAACCGGAGCAGTGTTTCTGTGGGGGAGAGTAACTCCCTTTGGCGTAGACTTTGAGCTTTGTAACTTTGCAGACCTTTTACATGCACAAAAACTATATAACACACTAAAGGGAAGGGGAAAAGCACAAAAGCCTAATAGGTCTTCTTTAAACAATGTCATAAATTGAATCAATAAATGTAAAAAACGGCAAACTGTGAAAGGTTCAACTTACCATGTAAGTGGCAATTTCCTCTGGCGCATCTCCATCCAGATCAAATTTAAATGTCACCATTTTGTGGTTGTGAGTCTCCAGCTGACATTCGACCATTTTATCACCAGTGTTGGAAACCTGTGTGGGCAGGGGTTACATTTCATGATCGGACACATCAAAAGTTTAAGAAGTTGTAACTTCAAAAAAATTACACCATGACTCACATTGAGCATGCTCAGTTTGGGTTTGCTGGTCTTTTCCTGCCGGGAGCGTGTGCGGGCAGACTTGCGGTGGTGTTTCCTGGGTTTTCCGTCGCCCTTCCCTCCACTAGCCAAGCTGTCATAGCCGTCACTTGTTTCCTTACCTGATGCCACGTCAGAGTTGACGCTATAAAAGGAAAAGTTGTACACACTTTATCACCTCTTGGTTGGGGATGCATTTCCATCACATAAAGTTAAAACAGAATCTGTAAAGAGCTGAAAGACGCACCTGTCATAGGCATAACTGGGTAAAGATACGGGTTTGTCCTGAAGCACATCCTGAAGACAGAAAATTGGGCAGGTGCAAAACAGTTAGGAGATCTTGGTAAAGGTTTTATTTTATACAGAATGGATAAGAATATATAGCACTAGTATTAATGTTAATGTGTGCTATTAGCTTTTATTACACGGCTTTGTTGAATACTCGATTCTGATTGGTCAATTATGGCGTTCTATGGTCTATGTTATTTCTTTACAGCAGACCGTTGCTATGTATAACAGACCGTTGCTATGTATAACAGACCGTTGCTGGGGACGCAGTTCTGATTTTTGTGTCAAATTATTGATTTCCTAGTAAGTAGCCGTGTATTAAGCGGGATAATGTACAGCTAGCAGGTCATTGTTGTGAAATAAACCCCTTCAGGGCGATGATGCGGGGTTTCTTTCACAACAATGACCGGCTCGCTGTTCATTATTCCCGCTATTCTTTTAGTCCCAAATGGAGAGGCTAGTTTCAAGATGGGATGGAGGTATAAAACTGATGTGGATGTAATTTGAAAGGCAACCTGTGGTGTGGACATGCTTTCTGAATAACAATTAGAAATCACTGATGCAGGGACAAGTTTCATCCAGCTAATGTAAATTTTCAAGAGTATGCATATACTCTATATGTAGATCAATACTACACTTGAAAATGTAAACTTTGGCTTCATCCCTACCTCTACACAGGGCTCTTGTTGAAGGGTGCTAGATGCAGATGTCAACTCGAAGTTTTGCTGAGGTGTGGCCAGGCTGGCACACTCAGACAGTGAGACTGCTGTCTGAATGCCAGCAGGCTGCAGAACTGGAGCTGCGACAGGAGCTGGGTCTGGCAGCGTGCCAGGGATCGGGGCAGAGCCTAAACCTGGGACTGAGAGTTTGGGTTTACCAATTGCAGAAGATGTATGTGAGCTTGTAGATGAGCCTTTTGGTGATTCAAAAGTGAGACCCGATGCAGAGCCTGGTGCTTGAACTGGGGCTATGGTTTGCACTGATGTTGGAACTTGCATTGGGACTGAAGTCGGGGCATTAACAAGGGTCGAAGCTGGAGTTTGAGGCATGACTGGAGCTTGAGCTGATATTGGGAGCGGTGGTTGGTTTTGTGCTGGAGTTTGTGCTGGGGCTTGAGTTTCAACTTGGGCTGTAGCTGAGATTGAAGCTGGGGTTGGAACTGTAGGAGCTACAATCAAGTCTCGGCCGGCTGCAGACGTTTCGGCGTCTACTCCGCTTCCCCAGAGAGGAGTCTGAACAGCAGGCAAGACAGGATGGACCGGAGCCCACAGGTGAATGTCTCCTAAATTACCCTGTGGTGCAATCATCTGTACCTGGAAAAAAACAGCACATTTAGGGAATTACTCATCAATTAAGGTTAATGTTCAACACTAAATCCCCAAACGCATCGCCCTGCATGCATTATAACCACAATTAAGACACACTGCCACCTTACTATTACAGATTTTCCATGACCCAACCATTACAGTGAGAACTGAGCCAAATATTCACCTGGACAGGCGGCTGAGCCAGTTCCTGCTCAGGGTAGGGGGCGGGGTATGGGGTGGGTTGTACCTGGGAGAGATGTAAGGGGTGGGTGGTATAGAAGCTACCGAGGTTTGCCTGAGATGGAAGAGGGCCGCCCTGCTGCTGGGGCACTGCAGGGGACATGGCAAAGTGTGGAATAGGGAGAGCCACATTGGGCACGTGCTGAGGTGTGGACAGAGGGGTCTGAGGGGTGCCGAGAGTGGGTATAGAGGGCAGGGTGGCGTGAGGGGTCAGAGGAAGGGAGGGATGTCGGGGTGAAGGTGAGTAGTGGGAGCTAGACATAAGAGGGCCACTGCTGCTGTAGGCACAGGGCAGAGGAGCTGGGGGGAAGGGAGAGGGCTTGAGGCCCCCTATTTGAACAACAGGATATGGTGAGGGAAACTGGGAAAGAAGGGAAAATTATATCAAATGAACAAAGACAACCAGTCGATAGAAATAACATTCACACAGGCCCTTTATGTATGAACCCTGTAACCTATACTAACATTTGTAGGATGCTTCTACCAAATTCTCTACCTTAGTTTGATGTTTTCTAACGCTACCGCAACGCACCTGTGTGCTGATCTGCAGGGGCAGGAGTAAGGGAGGAGTACTGGACACTGACTGTGGAAAACTGGCAGATATGCCAGGAGGACTCAGGTGAGATGTAGGCTGGTCAGCAGATAACAGCTAAGGAAGGAAATCAAACATTTGTTTTCCACTTTGACTGGAGAGTATGAATTGTGTGATGGAAATACAAACTAATTCTGAATTAAACTGACAACATATTCTGGTCTAAAAGCTCCTCTTCAATAAAACTGAGCTGCAGGGCAGGTAGACTTAGTGCATTTTCAATTATTCTGTGTTGTTTGCAGTGTATGTACTGTAGCCCGCTGCAGTTAATTTATAACAAGTGATGGCTGTACCTGGGGCAGAACAGCAGCTGGTTGGAGATGGCACTAAAGGGGGGAAAGACAAATGGGAAGGAAACACAAACCACATGAAAAGCCATTCATACACAAACACACACATACAATATAGATGTACAGTGCACGATGAAGCATTTAATAAGGGACATCAGATGCACTTTGCACCCACTTCACACTGATATCCTAAAAGTAGTGTGCTTTCAGATAGCTGCTACCACTAAATGGCACATAATCTCCTGTATTTTTGCATGTTTTACTTAACTACAGCTTACTAAAAGGATAACTTCGGTATTTTTCAACCTTTTTTCCCATGTTTTTGTATCTAAGTGACTAATGGGGACAACACTATTTGAAACAGGTCCAGCATTGAGGGAGAACGCTGCAACCGCCAGCCACTAAACAAGCTGTAGTGTCATCATTTGGGGCAACCTGGCACCGTTTACGTCCACTAAAAGTGTTTGTTTTTGCCACTGACAGGCTCAGATTGTTATTATAAATGTCTGACAACATTATGGAAAGGACCCTACAGAGAAATGAAACGTTTTTCTTACCTTTCGCTTCCTGTTTGTCATTGTGTCATGTGAGTTGTTGCCGGAAGACAACGGTGGAAACGTGAATAAGAGTGGATAGAGGAGTGCCACGGGACACCGGTGTTGTCAGAGTTGATTGTGTTGGCGTACAGACAGCGTAGCTTAGTGTTATCTACAAGATTTTCAATGTCGTGGCTGAATATTCAGATGATTTCAACAATGTGGAGGCGACGCAAGATTTCAGAACAAGATTTCAGAACGAGACTTCTCCGAGCGAGACACACAATAACAAACAGACCAGATCAGGCGAAAGGTAAGAAAAATGTTTTATTTCTCTGTAGGGTCCTTTCCATAATGTTGTCAGATACTTATAATAACAATCTGAGCCTGTCAGTGGCGAAAACAATCACTTTTAGTGGACGTAAACTGACGGTACCAGGTTGCCCCAAATGATTACATTAGAGCTCGTTTAGCGGCTGATGACTGCAGCGTTCTCCCTCAATACTGAACCTGTATCAAAAATTGTTGTCCCAATTAGTCACTTATGCACAAAAATATGGGAAAATAGGGTCCAGGTTGAAAAAAGTTACCCTTTAACAGTTGACACTGAATGCCCATGATAGAATTGGTAATTTTGAATGTCAAACAAGCATTAAGAACTATTTATAATTAACTCTGAATGGGCTCCAAGGGGTGACTTCCAAACTTAATTCTGCTTTTTGTGTCTCACTACAGCTGTTGCCAGAGCCTGTTGCAGGTGCAGTACCTGCTCCTGGCTGGGTTGGGCAGTAAGCTGTGGCTGTAGAGTGGGGGCTGCAGCTGGGAAGCTCTGTGCTGTCTGTCTACTCTGGTGCACAATAGGGGCTGGTGTAGCTGGAGCAGAAGCTGTCTGTCAGAAACACATAGGAGAGATCACATTTATTGGACCCTGTTTTTAGGTATAATATGACACGATAATGGTTGTATATTTACTTCAGCAAATTGAGCTCAAGGTTAAAATGTTCAGTGTGTCAAAGCAGAGGTAGTCATAAGCAAGAAAGTAGAGAGGATGCTTTGTAGCAGTTGGCAAGGTTCAGTGAAGCAAACTAAAATGGAAAAGGGAAGTTATAGCGTTGCTCTTTCATCAGCCATACTGCCAAAGCACATTATTTGGTACGCTGCCACACTAAAACAGAGACCTGGCTTTGCTACCATCATGGAAAGGCCTGAGGATTGAAGTAGCTGGCAGAATCATGAAAGATACAGCAGGCTGCTGCTGTGGCAGGACTTAGCCTATGTGAAGCCTCCTTCTCTAACCTACCAGTGTATCTGGTCTGCCTTCACTGTCATGTGCTGATAACAGCCGAGTCCTGTCCAGATTTGGGCTAGAAAAGAGTGGCACATCCAAGCTCAGCCTCTTGTCTACATGCTCAAATGCTGAGGAGGCAGAACCCCCGACCTCCCCGTGGCTGTGCATTGGACGACTAGCAGAGAGGGTGGGGGAACTGGTCCTGCGACTGACGATGTGATGGAGACAGTGGTCGAGAAGAGTGAGATCTCCACCTTCGTACGACCTCCGTGGGATCCTAACTTTTGAGGGTGGGGAAAGACGTGAAGGTGAATTCACCAGGGTTGGTTGACCGTTTGATGATGGGGGAGAGGCCAAAAGAGAAGGCAGAGTGACTGGAGGAGACTTTACCAGATGAGGAGATGTGGGTGAGCTTGGCTTAGGGACTGAAGTAAACTGGGCAGATGTACAGAAAGAGCGTACATGTGTGTGTCCCAGAGATGCATCTTCCTTTGTCTTATCCCTCAGGAGGAGAGACATGCAAGCCTTGCAGTGGCGGCGGGGCAGTGGACTACGTGGCACGCTCAGACGGAGCTCTGAGGGAGGTTGTAAATTCAGGGGAAGGAGAGGTGAACTGAAATGACTTGCTGAGTCACGATGAGAGTGTTGATGTGGGGGCAATGGGAAAGATAATAATGATGGATTCTGGGCCGAGTTAGAGGATAGGAAGTCTGTGGCATGCGCTGAGTTCTCTGTGCTTTTTGTTGAAGCCAGATCCTGTGACGGACACAGACAGGGGCTTTCATTCATTGTGTTAGTGAGAGAGTGTGTCCTACACCGCAACACCTCAACCAGGGAGGCGCTTCCACGCCTGAAACACACTGCGCTCTCAGTGATGAACAGGTTGTCATGGCATACAAAGGGCTCACTGTAGTGATGCTGATCAGGTATCATTCCAAAAAAAATAGAAAATAATAATGTTGTTATTTCAGAACTAAGAAAAACAAAATGAAGGATTTAAGAAAGTTGCCACAGAAATAACAAATGCTGTCACTCACTGTCTGAGACTGACAAGGCCCCGGGTGCAGTTGTGCTGCGGGTTGATGATAGGCCCCGGGATGCAGCTGACCTGTGGTTTGCTGGTAGGCTCCCTGGTGTAGTTGAGTGGATGTTAGTGTGTAGTTTTCATGAGAGGCCTGTGCTGTGGGTTGCTGGTAGGGCCCCTGGTGCAGCTGAGGGTCAGCCTGTGCAGGAGGACTGTAGATCATCTGAGCTGTGGAAATGGGCTCTGGAAGCGACTGGTAAAGGCCATCTTGCTGATTGTTTAGATTATCTAATTGCATGGCAGTGCTCACTCCGCTGTCAGCTGTAATAACAGACAAAAACATTACAATTCACAACGATCCTCTGCAGGAAGGACAGACACTGAGGAAGGACAGGGGGAGAGGGAGACAGTGGAGGAGCATCTCATTCAAATGCAAAAGCTGGGAGATGATGTCTCATTGATGACTAATAGGTGTTACTCAGACGCTGCTGTCGCCTTTTCTCGTTTACAATCTCAAATACCAATTTATCCATTTTAAATCGTAGTCCGTGTCATTTTCTGTTAATGGATGAGTGAGTTCTAACCACAGACTGTTTATAAGAAGTGGACGTAGTCACCGTGACGTCATCCATTAGTTTATGGACTGCCGTTTTGAAGCCTTGAGTTTGGCATTTTGACCAGATTATTTGCAACCAGAAGTGCCACGAGAGTGTGGAGCTAAGCACAACCGAAGACGTTTTTAGGCAACTAAAAAGGTTATAATTAACTTTCATGAACTTAAAACACACTGTGAAAGGGTTAAAGTTGTGAGACGGAAACACGGACAACTCCCAGACCGGACAACGCCGTGGTAGCGACCTGTCAATCACAAGGTAGCCACGCCCTAAAGCATCCCCTGCTTTATGGTCTATTTGACTCTAAATGGGGCCAGAATTTACTAAATGAACATCATGCTGTATTGAAGAAGACTTGAAACTAGCGAATGAGACCATAAACCCATGTTTACAATGTTTACTGAGGCAATAAATCAAGTGAGAAGTAGGCTCATTTTCTCATAGACTTCTATACAATCAGACTTCTTTTTGCAACCAGAGGAGTCGCCCCCTGCTGGCTATTAGAAAGAATGCAGGTTTAAGGCACTTCTGCATTGGCTTCACTTCTCAGACCCCGGAGTTGCCCTCTGGTTCTAACAGTAACACTGAGGTTGTATGATATACGATACATTCATGTGTGCTTCTGATTGCAGGTTCTCACATGTGGTAGACGTGGCGGCTGGCACGGTGCAGATCAAGGTCTGCGGCTCCACCTCTTGGTCGTCGTAATCTGTCGTAGCTAATGTGGGTGCCTGTGGTACAACGGCACCGGGCACCTGCAGTAGGTTCTGCTGCGGCTTCTTCACGGCTGCCTCGCCATTTGCCGACGAGACAGTCCGCTCCCTCCTCCATTTGATGAGAGCCACGCGGTCCCGGATGGACTTCCCAACTACCTTCACATCACAGTCCAGGAAAAAACCTGAGTCGACCTACAGGGCACAGGTAAGATGCTCGAGTTTGTAATTCAACACCTTATGTAATCAATCATCGAATGTACATTCTTTTCTTTGCCACAAATAACTGCCTTTTCCTGCCTTCTCGTATGCTTGCGTGGAAGAGCAAAGATCAACTGATCAGTTGCTCTAGTTTCAATCAATACAGTACGTTCCTCAAGCATATGATTACAGACATGACCAGTAACCAACTCCCAGTTACATTACACCTAATAAAAGGGGCCTAAGATTGTGTTCCAAAGTAAAGACTGCTGTATTATTATAAGACACTTCTACAGAAACCTATATAGTGAAATGATACTACATACTGTAGGGTAATAATCCACGACAAGTTGTCCTGATATATCATACCTGATATATCCTAAATTTCCTTCGGGATCAATAAAGTATCTATCTATCTATCTATCTATCTATCTATCTATCAAAGGCACCTCATTGCATTTCCTCCACTACCTCATTGTGTGTCATTGTGCTTATTATACCACAGCCACTTATCACAGGCAAAACGAGAAATTGTGTTCAAATCTCCATCCAGTTTGTTTTTATCCAGTTTAATCAATGAGAGTTGGGCCTGTTTTTTCCAGTGATGGTTAACTGGTAATGTAGCACAGAGCAGTATTGTTGCTATGGTTACCTGCAGCTTAATAATCCTTACGCACTGAATTAGAGCTATTTTTGAAGTATCAATGATTTTAACGGACACAAGCCAGCCCATCAGAAATTAGTATTTTCCAAGGCTATGGCCAAGTGGACAAATGAATCTTATGGAACACAAAGTGCCGTCTGGTCAGTACCAAGAAGCCAAGGTCAAAAGAGAGCAGAGACTTCCAAATCAGTTTAAAGAAACACCTGGTTTCAGATCTGCTAAACACCTAATGGCGTTAAGTCAAACTCTACAACTATTGTCTGTGTATATTCATAAAATATAATGATAACCAACCAATGATTTACCATTTCTTGGGCAACAACCTCTGGGACCTCGTTCACCAAGTCAAAGGAAAACTCAATGGCACCGGTGTCCTTGTACTTCCCCTTCAGCTTTTTAGTATCCTCAACCCACAGCTTCAGAGCAATGGATGACTTCTTCCCATCATCGTCTTCATTGAGCTCCACCCTCACGCCTGTATCCTCCGCAAAGAAGGCGTGATTCAGGAGGTCCTTGATGGAGTACCTGCAGGCACATACACAAACACCAGCTACTGCCCTGGGCTAAAGGTCACCATGATAGTAACCTAACCCACACAGAGACATCAACTGTGTCAGAGCCAAATACTGGCATTGACGTCACACTGCAGGAACAGAAACAAAACAAAGACCAACCTCTACCTTCATGCAAAATGCGTCACAAGCCCCGAGACATCGTCAAAGGTCCTGCCCCACTTACCTTTCCTCCCATTTGTGGCAGATACATTCCCCGATTATTTCCTTAATTTCTGGGTCACTGACTTTGCTGTAGCTGGCAGGTTTCACCCCCTGCAAAACAACAGCAGCATTAACACGCAACGGAGGCACTCAAAACAGCAAGTGTGACTGCATACCAGAGGAAGTACAGTAAGTACTCTCCGCAGTGTTAAAAAAAAAACTTAATTTCACACTCTACAAAACACATATTCTCCCAGACGTATCAACTCTGGGGATTAAGAAGCTACTGCTGTACAACAGCTCTTTTGGGGTGCTGGAATGATTAGTTGAGTGATTAGTCTATCCTCGAAAAACTGATTAAAATTATAATAACTAATTCATTGTAGGAGTCATTTATAAAGTAAAAATGCCAAACATTTGCCGGTTAAGGCGAGACTATGTAATTGCTGAAAGAAGAAATAACACATTCTTCTTCTTACTTAGAATTACTGCCTGGCGGTTGTATGCCTCCGCCAACCAGTCAAGTTGCAGTTTACTTCAATGTTTGTCTAAAATGTCATCACCACATCATTTTAGCCTGTTGTTGATGTGTGTGAAATTGTCATAATTAGCATATGAATTATTGAGTTATGGCCAAAAAACGTGTTTTGTGAGGTCATAGTGACCTTTGACCACCAAATTGTAATCAGATCATCAATGAGTCCAAGTGGACGTTTGAGCCAAATTTGAAGAAATTCCCTCCAGGCGTTCCTGAGATATCGCATTTACAAGAATAGACCAGACGTACGTATGGACAGACAGACGGAGGGACAACCGGACAACATATTGGCTTTCGCTGGCGCGGAGGCATAAAAATGAAAAGTTGAATTCCAAAGAAATAAAACGTACTCTTGCTAATTTTAATTCAGCTACAGCCTTACTTGCTCTGGTATGACCAGTAGCTTTAGCAGCTTATGTTAGCAAACATTTCTACATTTCTGAGTTAGTTCGCTGAACTTATGACTCTTAAATACAAGATTTTAAAACTTAATTTTACTTTGGCTAAATGTGGTGGGCAGGTGTCATCAGTTTTAATATTTTAAGGTTTGCGTGGTTAGTCAGTCCATCAAAAAATATTTGATTATTGATAGTAAAAATAATCATTGGTTGCAACCTCTGTACATGTCTCCCAGCCCCACACACCATAATATATTCATTTTGTTAAAAACAACTAACCCTGACTCGAAACAGGTGTAATAGCAATGAGTTTAACAGCTTTATACGTGAACTCACACTGGTGACTTTGCGGTAGATCTGAGCAGCGTTTTGACACTCAGAGTAAGGATATTCTGAGGTGGCCATCTCCAGCATACACATCCCAAAGGCGTAGACATCCACAGCCTCGTCATAGTGCTCCTCATACATCTCTGGGGCCATGAACTCTGGAGTGCCTAGAGAATGAATGCAAGAGAGGGAGATAAATTATAAAGTCACACACAATTATTATCAGTGTGTCATCCTATTTCAGTGGGATCAATACCGGTGAAACCCAACACAGCTGCTTAATCGTGATTCAAAGAATTTCACTCAAATGACAAGAGAAAATTGGCTGAAAAGTAAAAAAAACACAAATGTTGGATGTTATGTGCAACTTTAACAGAATAATATGATGTTACTCTGTGATTAAAATAATCTGTTTTATGATTCTGTAGCATTAAATTATTTGAGAAAACTTTGACCAAACTACGGTGGGCTTAAAGCGAACAGCATGCTGATTTTCAATGAGATTAAACAGTGTAAAAAATATAGGCTACTTGCAAGATTGTTCACCTGGAAGAGTCTAGTCTTTGTTGTTTGTAACATTTAGTAAAACAACATATAGGCTTGTGAAAAAAGTGTGAGCTAGTGCCATTCAAATGGCCTACGGTAATACGGATTTTGAGACATTTAAAGCAGCTATAATCAATATTTCTGTATTAACAATGGATCCCCTAACTATCTGTGTTAAAGGGGTCTCTCGCAGTCACAAACACAGAGAGATATCGCTCAACCCTCACCCTGACTTTACTGTTTTTGGTACTTTCACCTCTTTCTTAAACGTTGTTTTCTGGCTGCAGCGGGAAGCAGTTTTCAGGTAAAAAGCTCTAAAAGCCCACTCTGGACTATACCTGCACAGCGGCCAACGGCACACAGACAAAGTCAGCGACTAGCTGATGAACATAGTGAAACATTTAGCAGCTAAAGAGCCAGATATTTCCTTTCGGGGGTTGGTGGAGACCAAAACAGAGCTAAGAGGAGAGAGAATATTCGTCTTATATTCATCAGGTGACCAGCATCGCGATTCCGAAATGAATGCTAATGTTGCTTCATATCAACAGGTTTGCCATATCGACTTGATAATGTCAGTGTTGTGTTATATAGACAGCTTGTTTCCGCTGCCGCAGAGCGCCCAAAAAATCACTTACTGCAGGTTTAAAATAAATATTCTGCTAAATAAAATGGTGTCTTGCCAACAAGCTGATGACTAACCAATAACACTTTTAGCAAAGGAGGCCCTCTTCAGTGTTGCCAGGCCCAGGTCTCCTATTTTGACAGAGCCTGTGGGACCAGTGATGAAGATGTTGTCACACTTGAGATCTCTGTGGATGATTGGAGGAGTCCTTGTGTGCAGGAAGTGGAGGCCTTTGAGAATCTGCCTGCACCAGCTCCTAAGAACTTTAGGCTTCATCACCTTAAAACGCTTCAGATACCTGTGGGAGGATAGAGACGTTTCAGTTGTCATCAGGTACAGACATTCAAAACACACTGAATGGTAAAAGACAAACTGACATATCAAGGTCTGTCCCCACTAGTCACTGTGTTGACAAAATGTTTTCAATTAGCTGTTTCTTTGTTGCAAATTATTATTGCTTTCATTAAGCATCAGCTGCAAACACACAGTCAATATGAATCTCTGATTCTATTCTCAAGGTAATCTCCTCATTTTGACTGCCTGAAAACCTTTTTCTCCTTTGTGTTAATTAATTAATTCTGAGCAAGAAAAACAATGCTAAAATCAAAACTATTCATTTTTTTAGGCAGGATGGGCGATCTTGAGAAACTAGTAAGAGTACACTAGATTTTTAAAAATGATCCAGCCGAAAAAAACAGCCCGGTGTTGCCAACTCTTTTCCGATGAAAGTAGCTAGCAGCACTAGCTCAAAAAGTCCCTAAATCTAGAGAGAAAGTCGCCAAATTGGCGACACTGACGGTCCGTCCCCTCAGGCCTCCCGTCTAGTCATGACGTTCAAGCTGAATTAAATGATTGGATGGTTTTATTACAGTCCTGCGACAGCCACAGATACCAGATTGTTTTCTTCTTTTGTCAGAGCATTTGATTTATTGATTGCTGTCAGGATGTAATGAAAATTTCAACTAATATCACAAAAACATTTCTAAAATCTCCACCAACCCTGCCTTTAACACGCACTATGTCTTTCAGTCCCTACAGTCTATTAGATTTATTGTAATGGTGTCATTCAATTGGTATGAAACTTGATACACATGATGTAGACAGTCAAATGGTCATTACTGTAAGGTTGTTTGAAGCTGACTAATAGAAGCAGCAATAAGAAAGTTATATTTGCGTCTTACGATCAGCGATTTACAGTCAAGTATAAGGTTGAAAAGGACACATATGAGCTAAGATGAGGAGCATACCAAGACATGTCAAAAAAATTAATAAAGATAATTATAGAAAATGTTTTTTGACTCTCACGTTTTTAGTGTCCCTGAGGTCATCAGCTCCGTCACCAGAACGATGCACTTCTTCCCTTTGACCGGTGATTCCCAGAAGTCATAAAATCGAACGATGTTGGGATGCTGGAGAGCCTTTAACATCTCTGCCTCCTCTTTGAACCTCTGTCTCTCAACTTTGGACAATTTCCGTTCCTAGGGGAAATTGAGAAAGACAATTATATTTTTAAAATGAGAAATAATTAATAAGTTCTTCCACTCACTTTTTTTCAGTAGTCTGAAGCCTTATCAGAGGAGAATCTCCAGCAGTGGTCAATTTGTCCAAATTTAATGCGTTTGAGGGGTGGTGGAGGAGGAGGAAGGAGGAGCTGATTTCATTTTCAGTGTTTTTCTTATACCAAGTGGTAATGGAAGATAAAATCCCTTTTCAACCTCTTTTAAATAGTCAATTCAGGTAAATTTTATTTAGCCCAATATCACAAATCTCAAATTTGCCTCGGGGGCTTTACAATCTGTATAGGATAGTCTGGCTTTACTATAGGAGTGGAGCTCTGTTATTACTGCCTCATGTTTAGAGTGAACACAACCTTGGCATTTTGAGCGGGTAAACATGGGGGTCTAAACCATTTACTCTTTTTTTCACTACTGTGTATAAAACATACAACACTAAAACCCCTCACTTACTACATTTCCAGAGAAAGTAAAATCCTTATTTAATCCGATGTTGTGACACAGAAGCACATCTGTCATGACAGATACACAAAAGATTAAATTGCATTTTTAATCAGTAAATGTCAAATGTGCTGCCGGTAAAAAAAAAAAAAAATGGAACAAAAAAAAAACTGATAAGAATTTATTAGGGCATGCTGGAGATTAAGTATTTTTCATCACAGAGCCCATAATATCAAGAATAACTCTATCCTTGATATAGTTACTATGTATAGCTTAAATTGTACATCTTTGGGTGTACAAGCCTGAGTGAATCCGTGTATACTGGATCAATATTTTGGCCCCTGCCTTCCCTGAACTGTTGTATAAATAGTAAAACAGCTGACAGTGAACATCCTCTACATTTCTGTTTCTCTCCAGTCAGCATGGCAGATACAACCCGATGGCCTCAGCCACGACAAATGCTAAATGACCTCTGGATTTTCTCTCCCGCTGTCTCAATATACACGTTAAATGGTGGCGATGAGGGTGCATTTAGTGTTTTAAATGTCTGGAAGGCACAATAACCTACTGTACATGACTTGGCATTGATTATTGATTGATGCTGGGGAGTCAGATTTCATTCACAGCCTTAGTGACCTATGCAGTGTGCAGCCTAATGCGTCTTAGATTACGAGCAGCATTGTGTAAGGATACGCCTCCCTGCTTTAGCTGCCTTCATAATGCTGATTCTGATTTATAGCAAATATATTACAGTTCGTTTCATCCCTCTGTTCATATTATCCACTTTTCTAGGCAGTTTACAGATTATTAATGATTCTTTGCAGAGAGAAAATCTGAGCAGGGTGTGAAACCGACAACAGAATCTGCTTTACTGAGGCTTCATTTTGCCCGATAAAAACTGTGTAAGACAATAAATTACTGACATTTGCATCTAATGGAGTGTGGCGTGGTGAAGACACAACGCTGCACTGAAATTAAATATAGAAGTCCTGTTTTGCTGCGTATCAAATACTACAAGTCTTACTCGCTGTCCTTAGCTGAACCCACCCTCCTCGCTCCTCTCCTCGCTGTCTTGGTGCAGAGGGCTGCATCAGCAGGATTCACTCTCCAGACACATCTGTGTGGTAATACCACAGACGTATAAATCAATTTTTTATAGTCATTATTAAGCCATCAAACAAGAAAAATAATGTGCAACAGCGAGACACAGATCTCAAAGTGTTTTTTGCATTTTACTAAATCACATTCCATAATTTGCTAATTTCAGGAAAACAACTTGCTCAGCAGATGTTTGATCATCATTTAGTGGATAAATAAGTAACACTAGGAATCGGCTATAGCCTTCAAAATGTGATTTATAAATCTTTCTATAAGCATCTGTTTTTGTGCTGTCTCACTCTTGGTTTTACCATCAAATACACACACTGTATACAGACAGTAAAGGCACACTATGTAAGTTGCAGTGGCTTTTTGTGAGCGAGGTACAGAGGCTCTGAAGGGCAAGGCCTCACCTCCAGGGACACAATGGTTGAATCATCACTAGATGTCCCCTAAGAACCTGCTCACGCAAATACACACACTGTAGATATACACCTACTGTAGAGATCATCATGCATGATAAAGGCCTTTCCTGATCTCTTGAACCTGCAGTTAATAATGCAGAAGTGTTTAAAAAGGCCAGTTTATCTTACTCTCTTGACAGTTGACAAGAAAAACTTCTTGAAATCCCTAAACTGAAATTAATGTTTCACTCCTGTATGAGCAATACTGAGTGAATATTACTCAATCCTGCGTTTATTTAATTCAAGCAGCAAAAGCAGAGACTGAAATGTGGGATGTAACTAGGAGACAATTAATTTACCTTTTGCAAAATCAATAGGGGGCTCACTCACTTTGTTAATTCCTACAATGATTGATCGAAGTTTCACATCCAAATGAGCCTCATTACATGTATATTATGCGGCGTACATCAACAAAACTTCAGTTTCATCCCTTAATGCCTCACTGGAATCTGGACCTGTGTTGTTGCCAACAAGATCTGTGAGAAAAGCACAACATAATAGTGATTTAATTCTATGTCTGCACTTGATTGAGTTGTGCTGTGATTTGTAGTAGTTATTCCCCTCGGACCTGATGGGGTGAATCTGGATTCTGCAAGACTAGGAAGACAAAAAAAAAAGCATCGGCTCTGTTCGTTCTGAAGCTGCACTAAATCGATAAAATCCTGCTGCGCCTCAAAGTCACAAGCGTTATTCTCATTATGATCATTTAAATTAAATTGAAGGTTCATAAAATTATGTTGCTGACACAGCCTGGATCAGGTTGATTTTTTGGCCCAGTAGTACAGTTAGCCAGTGCTTTGACTAAAATAAAGCTGCTAATCAAAGTATGGCAAAAATTATATATTATTATTTATTATATTAAAAGTAGCATACTGCAGAAAAAAAAAAGCATTTTTTTTTAACTAATAGGTCGGTTATATAGGCTACTTAAGGCAGTACATTAAACATTCCTTTCAGGAATTCAAATGAAAAGAAAATATTTTATAAATTCTGAGCAATAGCGATAGAAAAGCTATATTCTCAAATGCCCTATCCGTTAAAACAATAGCTGAACCAATTCCCCAGGAAATTAAGAAGTCTTCCTCACATATCAGAAACTTTAAAAAGGACAAACAATCTAAGCCTGCACCTGTCCACAGTATATTCAGTTTAAAACCAGGTGACTGTGCCTCTGTTTTATTATATAATAAACTTACACTGTATACTGTATAAAGGTAGTAATTCTCACAGCAGTATAATACTTAATTTACTGTTCTCAAATGTAATCTCCTGACCGTTATTTGCTCTGGGCAGACTGTAAAAGCTTAGCACATTTTGAGCCCTGAAAGGGCATCCGTCGTCTACAGGTCTGTCTACAGGCTAATCTGTATATCACATGGATAGCATCTAAACTGATCATTAGATTACCACATACACAGATTAGTGATACAGTAAGCCGTCTCTGCTATGAGACTGTGTGTTTATATTAGCCCCGTGATGAAATGCGGACTCATTAAAGTGTCCACAGTTCACCTGCTGACACTGTGATTTAGAATATTGTTTAGGTAGTAGAGCAGAATAACTTTGATTTAATTAGATTATAATTCAAGAAAAGTATACCGCGGAAAAGTAGAATAAAGACATGTTATTAATTGGGGGACAAAAAACTAAATGATGGAAACATTTAGGGTAAGAATTTTGAGAAGGCAAGCTGGTGCTATGAAAAAAAAAGTAAAAAGCTAAATGGCTGACAGCCTTTTCTTCCTCGCTCTTCACTAAAAACAATACTCTGAATGATACTTTTCCTCAGTTCCCCAGAGAACAAATACTTCAGTGATGGCTCGTTAACAAAATCATTATGGAAATAGAATGAGGTAACACAGTATCTCACCTGGGTGCTGTACAGAATAACACATCAGCAATATGAGATTATAAAAATAATGGAAGAGAACTATTCTGTTGATAAAAATCCATATCATCAATAAGAAAGTAACATAAATGCATGTAACTGCAGTTAAAGCTTCAGTAGGCAGTATACTTTTGGCTTTATTGGACAAAAAATCCATAATAACCTTTCAGCATATTGTAATTCAAGTGTTCTGAGAGATAACTAGACTTCTGCACCTCATCATGGCTCTGTTTTCAGGCTTTAAAAATTCTAGCCTGTGACGGAAGACTTTCACCAATCGCAGGTCATTTCATTGAGAGAGCGTTCCTAATGGCTGTGCTCCGGTCATGTGACTGGAACTTGGCATTCCTTCAACAGATTTTACAATGGCGGCCGCGTCACAAACTTTCTCATTTTACAGCTGAACAGTACACTACAAGATGATTCTGGAAACATTTATGGCGAGAAATAGGAATTACAGTAACATAATATTGATTCATATTTGATCAGCGCTGCCTAGTTTGATCGTTTGGTCGGAGTTCGCAAGTGATTGACAGCCGGCTCACATAGACGGCAGCTGGACAGCAGACCTCAGATCAGCTCTTACTGTTTGTTTTCTTCTGGTCTGTGAAATGTTGCAGATGCCGTTAAGAGCACCGGAGGACACAGAGGAACATGATTTTTTTTCAGGTTACCTGTTTCATGTACTACTGTCACAATATAGCGACCGTTTTATAAAAATAACTTTTTTTTAATCATATTTGCTCCAATCTCGCCTAAACTTCAGCTTTAAGGCATGAAATAAACCTAATAATACACAGAATAATCTGACAATAATCCATATTCACTCTTATATGTTAAGGCACCTGTAAACAGGTAATGTCATTTAAACAATGTTAATTGACATGGACCATTCAATAACAATATAGGCGTATATACCTGAGAGAGCCTGGCCTGAGAGTTTGTTAGATATGATGGTTAGATGATCAGAAAATAAATATGCACATCTCACTGTTTCAACTTCAGATATATGAAGTTACAGTGTAATTAAACTAGTTTCCTGGGGAAACTCATTTAGAAAGATCCCCTGGACCAAATGTTGGTGACCTGTGCACGAGGCTGCACACTGACAAACTGATTTTGTTTAATCAAACAACAGTCCTATATAATAATAATCATATATCATTGGCTGATTCATGTTGGACTTGAATGATCAATGAACCCACCTGGAGTTCACACCATGCCACTTCGACCCAGGTGTCGGTGTCCAGACCTTTATAGACGGTCTTGAAGGACCCTCTGCCCAGCTCAATGTCAAACTTGAGGAATCGCCCCCCAGGTGAGGTGGACACGGCCTTCATCCCAGGCTCCTCTTCGTTCTCGTCACTTCCTGCTTTACCTGTGACATCCGAGGTCGCAACCTCAACCTCCACCTCTACCTTTGGCTCCTCCACTCTACTCCTGCTGTCTTCTCCTTTCTTCTTCTCCTCACTCTCACTCTCTGTGTGCTGGCTATCCTTCAGTCCCACCTGGTGGTTCCTCTTCTCCTCCTCAGTGCTGGAGGTCTCCTGGAGGCCCAGGTGAGGGGTTACCTGCAGAACACGAGTCCGGATGCTCCGCAGGTCAATGCGAGGCACCGGGCTGATGCTGACAGACTCCACTGCCTGCTGCTCCTTCTGCTGCTCTTCAGAGTCTGACATCCACAAACTCCTCCGGATGAACCTCTGTCGGACCAGCGCCCTGTAGTCTGTGGACGCGCTGGGGTCACTGGCTCCTTTCTGGATGTTAACATTATGATCCGTCCCATTCTGGTATACAAGCCGACGTGCATTTGCATTAATGTCCGAATCTAAATCAGGTGCTGAGGAAAATGTGGATCCAAGTGTCGGATCTGTGCTTGAATCCATCTCCTCCTCTAGATTGTTAAGCACTTACCGGCGACATTATGCAGAGAAGAGGAGGATGATGATGAGCATGATGCTCCTCTCTCATCGGTGGTGGTGGGAGAGTTTGCTGCCTATACCTGCAACATGCAGTGACGCAGTTCCTCAGCTCAGGATGTATGGCCTTTATGGATTTGTTTAGGACACAGAGGAGCACCCCCACAAGATGTCCAGCTCGGAGGAGGATGCGCGCATTGCTCCTAGTGTCCACCTTGCTGCAGTATACAGCACACAGCTCTAGTCAAGTTGATGTCATTTCCAGTTCAGCCTATGAGCTCAAGCAGTTCCCTCCACATTGCATAAGCGAAAAACTATAAAAAATGTAATTTGTTCCGGCCTACAGTGGATAATAGGAGAAGGATGTTGAGGCTGTGCCGCGCACTAATCCCTCCAAAGACACATCACGAGACGACCCAAGTGCGCAGCTGTCATCATCATCATCATCTCCTCTGTAGAGACTCATCCACCCGGTGCTCTGTGTGGTGCAAATGAATATAGCAGGTGTTCCGGGTGAAAATCTGAATAAGTTCCGAGGAAGTGTGACCTCAGCTTCTCCGCATTGTTCGTTTAACTATCCTCGCATATACTTGTCTCCTCTCTGTGGTACTGGAAAGAGCAGCAGGGTTGGACAGAGACGCGCTTATTATCAGATAATAAAGCTCACTGCGGCACAGTTTCTCTCAGCTCTCAGCGCATCTGTGGTCCAGCTGATACAACTGTTGTCTTCCTATATATTTCATCTCTTTCAGGTTTTTGGGGAAAACTAGAATATTTCACGGCACAACCCCACGCCCCTAGCAACAACACGTATCCAATAACTCTGCACGCTTTACCATCATCCTCCCTCCTGTGACACACACACACACTGGCTGTGTGGATCTGATCTGGACCACTCCACAGTGGGCCCGCCCTCATCGTGACGCGCTCAGCTTCCAATAGGAAGATGTCTGTCTGTCACCCTACCAACCGTAAAGGGACGCTGCTGCTATAGGAATTATGGGCTGTACCGGATAAGACGCACCGGACCCCATCTTAATATGCTCATGGAGTCCGTGCAGGGAGGCTGATGAATATAGGCAGAGAACAGTTATTTTAAGAATTTTTAGAATTTAGAATTTAGAATTTAGAATTTAGAATTTAGAATTTCTCCATGAAACACGCTGCACGCTACAGTGTTTTCATTTTAGAATCCTCCCAGAGCTATATTAAAAAAATTTCATAAAAAATATGTCGAAAAATGTTCATGAAAAGAAGTCACAATATATGTAGTCATGAAAAAAATGTCGAAATGTTTCATGAAAAAAAAGTCAAATTATAGTATGTCAAAGAATTTCATGAAAAAAAGTCATAGTATTGTATGTCAAAACAAATAATGAAAAAAAACTCATAGTATAGTATGTCGAAAGATTTCATGAAAAAAAGTCAAATTATAGTATGTCAAAGAATTTCATGAAAAAAAAGTCATAGAATTGTATGTCAAAAAAATACATGAAAAAAGTCATAGTATAGTATGTTATGTAGATAACTTCTGTTATGATTTGACGCTATATAAAAATAAATTGAATTGAATTGAATTGAATAGTATATCGAAAGATTTAATGAAAAAAGTCATAGTATAGTATATTGAAAAATAACGTGAAAAAAACGTCATATGTCGAAATATTTCATAAAAAATATGTCAAAACATTTTCATGAAAAGAAGTCACAGTATTGTATGTCAAAAAAATTCATGAAAAAAGTCATAGTATAGTATGTTATGTAGATAACTTCTGTTATGATTTGACGCTATATACAAATAAATTGAATTGAATTGAATTGAATAGTATGTAAAAAAAATGTAATGAAAAGAAATCATAGTATCAGTTGTTGTATGTGTTCGGGGAACTTTAGTTGTTGTCCAAGGTGCACTCTCAGCTGCAAGTCCGGGGCTGTGGACAGTCGGCATGGTATTGTCTGTGGTAGGGAATGGGGCTTCTCTCCAGCCTCGAGGAGCGGGATGGTTTTCTTCCTGGGGTGGTGTTTGCTGGACTGAATGGCTGTGGTGACTGGCTGCTGAGGAGATGTTGAAGGAGATGTTGAAGGGATCCTCTACCAGCACATAGAGGTGAATATATTAGAAAAATAAATAAGGGGTTAGGGTTAGGGTTATATATCATATATCATATAGGTTAGGGTTAGGGTTATATATTATATAACTTAGGGTTAGGGTTACATATCATATAGGTTAGGGTTAGGGTTATTTATCACATAGCTCAGGGTTATATATCAGGGTTAGGGTTATATATCATATAGGTTAGGGTTAGGTTTGGGTTAGGGTTATATATTTTATAGGTTAGGGTTAGGGTTATATATTTTATAGGTTAGGGTTAGGGTTATATATCATATAGGTTAGGGTTAGGGTTAGGGTTACATATTATATAACTTAGGGTTAGGGTTATGTATCATATAGGTTAGGGTTAGGGTTATAAATCATATAGGTTAGGTTAGGGTTATATATTATATAACTTAGGGTTAGGGTTATATATCATATAGGTTAGGGTTAGGGTTCTATATTATACGGGTATATGTCCTTATATATTATATCGGTCATATACATATGCATATACTCAGGGTTATTATGTATAATATAATTATTATATTTATAATAAATAGATTATAGTCTATTTATTTTGTAACAATTTGTTACAATTTCTGATTCATAACCCCCCAGTTGTATCTCTGTGAAACCCTGGGAGGAGACGCTCGTCTCACTCCACTGTCGGGCACCGGGCATCGATGTGAGGGTGGGGATCGAACCCTGCGCTGCCGCAGCCAGAACCGGGAACTTAGCAACCAAGCTATCAATGCCACACGCACTGAGGACTGTTCTCTTCGCATATTTGACTTTGTCATTAGAAGTCAGACCTGAAAACAGACTGTGCTACATAAGGATCGAACCCATAACCTCCAGTACTCCAACCAGGTGTCTACCACACTGAGCTATCTGACCAGATACACTGAAGTAATGTTTGTTTTGTATTTGACTTTGTCATTAGAAGTTACCCCTGAAAACAGACTTTGTCACATAAGGATCAAACCCACAACCTTCAGCATTCCAACCAGATATCTACCAGCTGAGCTATTTCACATGATACACCTGAACAATGTTTCTTTGTGTATTTGACTTCTTCATTCGGGTGGCGGTATGCAGAAAAAAGTCAGGAAAAGTCAAGGTATAGCATATCGAAGAAAGTCATAGTATAGTACGTCTAACAAAGTGATAAAAAAAAGTCATAGTATATAGTATGTCAAAAAAGGTGATAAAAACTTCATAGTATATTATTTCGTAAAAAATAATTTAAAAGTCATATTATAGTACGTCGAAAAAAGTCATTGTATAGTATGTCGGAAAAAGTCATAAAAAAGTCATAGTATAGTATGTTGGAAAAAGTGAAAAAAAAGTCACACTATACTATAACGAAAAAAAGTCATAATATAGTATGTCGAATAAAGTGATAAAAACTTCATAGTACAGTATGTCGAAAAAAGAGATAAAAAAGTCATACTATAATATGTCAAAAAAGTCATAGTATTGTACGTCGGAAAAAAGTGATAGAAAAGTCATAGTATAGTATGTCGAAAAAACGGATTAAAAAATCTAAGTATAGTATATTGAAAAAAGTGATAAAAGAAAAGACATAGTATAGTATGTCGAAAAAAATTATTAAAAAAAAGTCGTTGTATAGTATGTCGAAAAAAAATCATAGTATATTATTTCGTCAAAAATTATAAAAAAGTCATATTATAGTTTGTTGAAAAAATGTCATGAAAAGAAGGCAGAGTATTATATGTCGAAAAATTTCATAAAAAAAGTCGTAGTATAGTATGTCGAACAATTTCAGAAGAAAAAGTCATAGTATAGTAAATTGAAAAATTTCATGAAAAAAAGTCATAGTAAAGTATTTCGATAAATTCAATGAAAAGAAGTCATAGTAAAGTATGCCGATAAATTTCATGAAAAAAGTCATAATTTAGAATGTCGAAAAATTTCATGAAAAGAAGTTATAGTAAAGAATGTCGAAAAATGTCGTGGAAAAAAAGTCAAAATATAGTTTGTCGAAAAACGTAATGCAAAACGTCATAGTATAGTAAGTTCGAAATATTTCATGAAAAAAAACTCATAGTAAAGTATGTCGAAAGATTTTATGAAAAAAGAGTCATAGTATAGAATGTCAAAAAAAGTCAAAGTATAGCATGTAGAAAAGGTAAAAAAAAGTCATAGTATAGCATGTCGAAAAATGTAATGAAAAAAAGTCATAGTATATTATTTTTCAAAAGATTTATTGAAAAAAAAAGTCATAGTAAAGTATGTAGAAAAACTTCATGAAAAAAAAGTCATGTTAAGAAAAGTGATAAAAAATTCATAGTATAGTATGTCGAAAAAAGTCATACTATATTATGTAAAAAAAAAAAGTGATAAAAAAAGTCATTGTATAGTATGTATAAAAAGTGATAAAAAATGTCATAATTTTTTATGTAGAAAAAAGTGATACAAAAGTGATAGTATAGTATGTCAAAAAAAGTGAAAAAGTCATAGTGTAGTATGTAGAAAAAAAGTAAAAGTATAGTATGTCGAAAAAAATAATATTATAGTATGACGATAAAAGTGATAAAAGTCATAGTATACTATGTCAAAAAAAGTGAAAAAAGTCATAGTGAAGTATGTCGGGAAAAAAATCATTAAAAAGTCATAGTGTTTGTCGCAAAAGTCATATTATAGTATGACAATAAAAGTGATAAAAAGTCATAATATAGTATGTCGAAAAAAAAGAAAAGTCATAATATAGTATGTCGAAAAAAAAGAAAAGTCATAATATAGTATGGCGAAAAAAGTAATAAAAAAGTCATGGTGTAGTATGTCGAAAAAGGTCATGGTATAGTATGTCAAAAAAGTCCCAAAAGTCATACTATAGTATGTAGAAAAAAGTAATTAAAAAGGTCATGGTATAGTATGTCAAAAAAGTCCCAAAAGTCATACTATAGTATGTAGAAAAAAGTAATTAAAAAGTAATTGTATAGTATGTAAAAAAAAATAAAAAAAAGTCTTAGTATTATATGTCGAAAAAAACTCATATTATACTATTTCGAAAAAAAGTCACTATGTCAAAAAGTCACAGTATAGTATGGCGAAAAAAAGTCATAATAAAGTCAGTCAAAAAACGTCACAAAAATCAAAATTCTGCCCCTGGCTTGCTATCATCCACAACTGTCCTCACTAGTGAGTCACAATGCTACACTGTAGAGTGAGGTAGGTATTAATCTTTTTATAGTTCATGTAGGCCACACTTTCTTAACACATTACCTTATACAGGGCTATATAGTTTTATAATGAAGTATACATTACAAATATAGATACTGTTATGAACATATAAATGTCTTATTGATACCTCTAAAGAATATAATCATTATTGATAATTGTATTTTTCTGTTATTAAGTCTGCAATGGTGCTGGCTTGACAAATCTATGATGCAGTTCTTACCTGTGACCACTGGTGGACGTTAAAGGTCGTGATTTTAAATACAAAGGTCAAGTTAGCAACAGGCCATTTTTATTTACCAGTTGTTTAGCCTGAATAATGTAGCCTATATACCTGTATGTATATATGTATGTATTTTTTAAGCATGAACAGTTCCTGAGTCTACTTCTAGGAGATGTTGATCAGTGTATTGAAAATCTCCAGTGTTTGCTGCCCTCTAGTCAACAAGGAACTGCGACATTAAATTAGTCAAAGTGACACTTACGGTAAATCATTTCAAACTACAACTTTCAATGACGCACATGCATTACTATCATACTGTTGGATATGTGTCAGTGTTTTTGTTCCGGTGCTCTGCAGAGCTGAAATAGACCCACCCACCCGCCCCGCTCTCATCCCCGGCCCTGAAGCTCTGTACCTCGCTGTTGCCTGGCAAAGGCAGCGGTGTCGGCACCACGGAGATCCCCCAATAACCTTGATTTTAATGCCAAGTGTGAAAAGACACTTAGAGCTGTCCACTTGTGATCGGATCACCCAAGACGCACGTTAAAGGCAGGTCTGTGCCGTGCACAGAGGTGTAGTTGCTCGTGGTCACCGCGGGAGGGCAGTGTACAGTCATGGCAATGATTGGCCATGAGCAATAATAACATGACAAATACACGATATTTAGTGTAGTTATTTAATGTTATACCAAGTATTTTTTAGGGGTTATTTTCAACATCCCAACAGTGTTTTCCTTTGTATTTCCCATTGACAAGAAGATACAAGGGATTAACAATAAATCACTGCTTTTATATCTGAGGTGAAAGGCAAAACAAGATGCTCGCCGGTTGTACAAAACAAAGTGATGACCTGTGTATTTAAAATTTAAAAGGCCTCTCCGAAAGAAATTTGAAGGTATTTGATTGTTTTAAAAAAACTTAAACTTTATTAGAATCGTTATATACAGGTACATGAAATTTCCCCTCTGCATTTAACCTATCCTAGGCATTTTAGGAGCAGTGGCCTGCTGTAAAGCGCCCGGGGAGCAACTAGGGGTTTAGTGTATTACTTAAGGACACTTTAACATGCAGACAGTAGGAGCCGGGGATCGAACCGCCAAACTTGTGGTTAAAGGACGTAAGTAAACAACCAGTTCTGCTCTGGCATTCTGACAAAATGACTGGTAGATGATTCGCTCTCATTGGCTATATTATGAAGGTTACTGATTTTGCAGGATGTGAAAATTGTATCGATAAATTACAGCACCCTCGTTCTCACCCCCCTCCCACGTGCGTCAGCTCGTCCGGAAATCCTCCTTTTTGTTTTTATGCAGCGCAAAAACACGCTACAATGGCAAGGAAAACCTGATTTTAGAAAAGCAAACTGCATGAGAACTGCGGTGAGAGGAAGAGGGAGTGAGGCAGCTATATATGACCCATAAACTATAGTTTATAATAATGTAGGATACAGCCATTTCATGAAGAGCGAGGATCTACCAATTCACCCCGCGGAGGTTCAAATGAGAATAAATAATAAATATAATATATTTTAAAAATATTTTTATATATATATTTTTCAATTTCCATGCAGTTAAACAATAGGCCAACAGGGAAAAAAAAAAAAACACCTCCCTGATGTTAAGGTCAGATATGGAGCTAAGAAGGCCGTATTGACATTCCCTGCTTGTTTTAGGCTTGACACATAACTAACTTTTATTGTTTTTTTTATACCACAATATCATAAAATTTTATGTGAAAGAAACAAAATACTAAAGACAAGAATGGAGAGGTTACGGCCTCAAAAGTATTCTTTTTTCTCCAAAGGATCAACCTAAAGGGGCAGTTTTAAATTTTATGGGGTCAATTTTGAGGGACAGGACAACCCTGCCCAGATCACCGGGGAAACAGAGGAAATAATAGGAACCAGTTGGTGGGTGCGGTCAGGCCTTGGGGGGCCTGTTTACAATGTTAAACCACCATTCATTGGTGACCGGCCACCCTGAGTCTCATTTCCTGATGATACACATGACTGCGTCAAAGGATAAGACTTTTCAGTTAAGACTTTGACGATGCTGCTGTTTTCTTGCTTTGTCAGCTTTGGTGACTTTGCCATCTTGAGTCTCAATTCCTAAGAAACTTACTGTGAAATTCACAGTAATTAACTGGTAGCAATTGACAAGTGACTTACTGTAAAAAAGAAATCACAGTAAGTTACTTGTCAATTGCAGGATACACCCTTGACAGGTCGCCAGCCTATCGCAGGGCTGACATATAGACACACCTACGGGCAATTTAGAGTCAACAATTAACCTAACTTACATGTCTTTGGACTGTGGGAGGAAGCCGGAGTACCCGGAAACCCACGCTGCTAACACAGGGAGAACATGCAACATCCACACAGAAGGGCCCCAAGCTGGATTCGAACCTACGACCCTCTTGCTGTGAGGCGCCCGTGCTAACCAATGCACCACCATGCAGCCCAACAAAGTCAGGGACATAGTTCACGCAAGGCATCATGGGGGCTAGGAATAAGGTGGATAGCATGCCTTATAATTACTAGTGATGTGTCGGTCGTGAACGAGCTGGCTCAAAGAGCCGGCTCTTTTAAGTGAACGATGGGAGCCGGCTCCCGTCCAAGAGCCGTTTGTTATTTATTTATTTTTTTTAATTAATTCAAGGCAGAATGATAGGACGATCTTCTCCGCGCCACGGGCACTCTATGCACTGACTGTGACTGAATGTTGTGTTAATGACGTCCGTGCGACCAATCAGGTGATGACGGACAAGGATCATACCATCAAGCAGGGAGGGGCGGGGGTGCGCGGCGCGCTGATGGTCTACAGGTACAGAGCAGGAGGGAGAGGAGAGAAAGAGAGAGAGGAGTGCGGTGCGCGAATAGCAGACAAGATGAGTGACAGCCGGAAACGAAGCAGCATGTAAAATTATGGTATTCTGGAAATTATAGGGTTTAGTATAATTATATTGAATAATTTAAAGGGACTATTTGTAACTTTCAGAAATGCTTGTTAACAGTGACACCTGTGGCCGTTAAGTCAATGAAAGTCAGCATCGGGCTCGCGCTTTGCTCGCTCTAAATAGATATGAATGAGCATCGCTCAAAACAGTCAGGCGACACACGTCAGCTAAAACCACAATATCACTCTATATTTCAGCTGCTTGGCAGTAATGTTAGCTGACCAGACGAAGGTCTCTCCATGAATCAATGCTGATCCTAGTGTTGGCTTTTCCTGCCTCAGCCTCCGGGGCTGAAGCAGGGAAACGTTAGCGCTCCCGACTGCGCCCGAAGGGGGCCACCAGCACCCGGTCGGGGACGATAACATTTCTCGCTGCGGAGCCCCGTCACTTCACAAGACACGGGAAACCTTTGTTGGTCTGGAGGAGCTGCAGCAGTTATTTCTGCACAAACGTCCACTGTACATTCACTAGATATTCTCAGCGCTAAACTCTTATGCAGTGTGTAGTGAGCGCGCGTTCACGTGTAGAGGTGGAGCGAGACAGCGAGACAGCGTGAACGAGCGCGGTGTGTGAGAAGGCAGGCAGGCAGAGGAGGAGAGACTCCGGCCACATGCGAGCGCACACATACGAGCGAGCATGGGATCCCGACCCGGTAGATTTATACACTTAAAAAGTTACAAACAGACCCTTTAAGTGATATATGTGCAAACATACTAATCAAAAATCAAAACAGCGCTAAATTTGGCTGAATTATAAAAGACAGAAGTGGTAAAACGAAGAGCCCTTTGGGGAGCCGAAAGAGCCGGCTCTTCTTGGTGAGCTGAGCCAAATGATCTGGCTCACTAAAAAGAGCCGTAATTCCCATCACTAATAATTACTCCCTAAGAGTTGAGCCCCTCTAGCATGTAATACCGCACTAACACGCAGGGTGGCAGTAGAGAGTCTGTCAAATGAGTAACGTATAGTTCTAATGAAAGCTTGTCTCATACATTACATCATGGTTTCAGTTTAGCTGTGAGTAATAATAATAACCCTATAAATACCCTCACTAGAGAGCAGCACCCTAACCCTGCTCATACTCCTCCTAACAGCCCAGAGCTCCTAGAGGACGGACGGTCACCCTCATGTTGGAGGGCGGTAGTCTGCAGCTCTCCTCCTCTCTCTCTCTCTCTCTCTCTTGTCGTCACGGCAGCCCTTCACTCAGTCTGTGTCTGCCAACCGGCTGCACCACCGTCTCCTTTAAAGCTCACACTATATATATAATATAAACCAACCTTATTAACGAGATGGCTTCGGATAACTTGGAGATGAACGGTGATGCTGACCGTAACGGCGAGACGGCGGAGGTAAGTGAACGCATCATTTTAACCGTTACAAAGAAAGACATTCCTCTGGTTCAATGTAAAGCTACTAATATCAGCTCAGGCGAGGCTAAATCCTCCCAGAAACACCCCCAAAGAAGGAGTTAATCGTCGGATATACTACATCTATGGATGCCTGGTTCTCATCAATCTCTCCCATCATCCAGTCACACATCATATAGTGTTGTTTGTTATGTCGCGTGTTAGTAGATGAGCTAGTTTCAGGGCTGATTTAAACGTTTCACTAGTTTATAACTGTGTAACTTGTGTTTGTGTTGTCTATCTGTGGTTATTATATACAGAGAGGCTCAGTTTACACTTATAGTGACAGATGATACTCAGCAAGTTAGGTGGGACAATCATTGCTTTGTAAAGGAAGCCAGGTGGGTCAACTCAGGGTTGGACATTAACGTGTTTTGTCCACCTGCCTCCACTGAGGCTGCTGGTGGACTCAAACATCTACCAGACACTCAATAGATTACCATTGGTTTGTTTTGGACTAGTGAGTGATTGTAAGTCTAGCAACCACTTGTATATTTTACCAGCATTTGGCTGATGGCATGGTGCTAATTTTCCAAACCCTTTGAGCCAGTGACCCAAATCAGGGATATTATGGTTTGATCTAATAATGGGTTAAACTGAACTCAAGGAGGTCACATTCAGGAATGAAACAAGCTTAAATGACCTTTCAACAATACATATTTTGTGTTGTATTAGGAAAGCCTGTCCAAGTGTCTATACCAAATTCAAATAAGCTTTATTGGCATGAATGTTCAAGTTACATTATTGCCAAAGCGAAATTACATATTAATTAATAATTACATTTCACAAGAAATAATCACAAAATAATCACAATCACAATATATCAAATACATTTTAAATATACATTCTTTTACAGATGTAGTTAATCAGAAACATGTTCGGAGCTTGTATCACCTCTTATTGTATGGCAACAGTCAACATATTTTGCAGCTAATATTGCACATTGATTTTTCTCCCCACATAACTATGGTATTTTCTGAGGATCGGGGAGATGGATGAACTCAGGATATATGTTATTTATTTTTTCAAAGAAAACATCTCTCACATCCTTTTATTTTTCACAGCACAGTAAGAAATGAGATTCTGTCTCCACCTCTTTTGTATGACAAAGTGAACACAGCCTGGCCTCTCTGGGTAGTCCGCTCTGCCTGTTTCTATGGCCAGGCTGTGTCCACTCAGTCTGGACATTGTCAACGTTTTTCTAAGTTTACTATCAGTCACGGTGGTCAGGTACTCTGCCACCGTGTCTATACCATAGGTCTATACTTTGGGATCAGAGGCTTAATCCACCCCCAATAGACCTGCCTCAATGCATAACAAGTTGTCTATGAATGTGGTATAATATAACAAAGTACATTATTTTTGTTCCTTTTATCAAAACTTTCAATGGGAAGTGATCATAATTTATGTCACACTGGGGATAAACTGCAGGTTCACTTCTGTATAACAAAATTAATCTACAACTATTTAAATTATTGTTTAAAGGAATTATTGATTTATTTATTTTATTTTATGTAGACAAATATTAAAAGCCTTTAGAAAGGTGCCGAATAAAAAGTATGGCTTTGCCTGAAAAAAATCATTATGATCGTGAATTAATCATTTTAAAAGTTTTGGCAGGTCCAATGGTTTGTTTATCTTTGGGGAAGATATCTGACATTTGGTTCCCAGTTCTAACAAGGCTTGTGAGCCAATAATAAAACAACGTTGGTATCACGTGGTATCTCTGGGTCGTCAGTTAGTGTGGAAAAAACTAATTAACAGCTGAGATTGTTATTGACTTGTTGTGAAGTAAATGCAATGGAACGGGGGAGGGAGAATATGACATCTAGTCTAGTGATAACATTCAGCCACTAGCTGAATGTTATCAATGTTATCAATACCACCTTTAATTGTTCAAGTAATTTTATTGAAATTATTATCTTTTTAACTTATCACTCCTTTTTCCTCTCTTTTAATAGACGAACCAATAGATTAATCAAAAACATAATAATTGACGCAGGTTAATTGATACTAAAAATAATAACGAGTTGCGTGACTACTTGTTTCAGAGCTTCCATAACCTTCAGTGCTTAAATGAACATTGGATATTGGAAATAGCTGTAGTTATGTTTTACACATATATTCTATTCAGTAACTTCTTGTTCTGGGCAGCAATCAAGAGGACATCAAGTCAAGTTTACTTGTCGAACCCCGTATCACATATAATTCCTGTGGGCTTCCCAAAAAGCTCAGCACATAATGAAAAGAATTATAAAAAGGAAATTAAAAGAGAGATCACCACTCCTTGGAAAGCCCGGGGTACATAGAGAACCATATGTGGAAACAAAAACTGAAAATGAAGCTGTGACAGAAGATTTAGTGGGTGACTCTGGCACTCATCTACTGGTCTATCACAAGAGCACGCCTTTCCTCTGTGGCCTGGCAGGTTTTCAGAGGTAAAAAAAACAGGAAAATCATACGCTGAGTTGAACTTCAGCGTATGATTTCTGCCAACCCGGGCACAAGGGGGGCATTGTTGGACTCTATAAGCTAAACTCCACCCAGATGAAACCCTGAGTACTGCCCTAAACTGATATGAAGAGAAACGTTATGGTAGCCAACATGTATTTATGCATTTCATTTCCTTGTCAATCATATATGTCACTATATACTATTAGAAGTAATCTAGTTACTCACATGTCTCCCAATAATACTTACCAACCGTGAGACCTCAAAAATAGGGAGGATTTCAAAACCAAGTCTGAGGGAGAAAAATTTCCTGCATTCTGGCGACTTTTAAAGAATGAAAATAACTAAATATTAAGTACACACTGAAACAGCATTTTTTGTTAAATAAGCCTGCTTTTAATTTGACTTTCAATCCTCAGGAAAGAAAACGGAATAATTTGCCCCTCTGGCTTGAACTTGTGTGGGTCTCTGGTATAAACTGGGCTAATATTTATCAGTTTTCATTCAATTTTTTGCCCCTGCTTGAGTATTTCATTCTTAGTACTCTCCATTTCCCTCTCCTCTCACTCACTGAGTGAATTTCCAATGGTTTACGCCATGCTACACCAGCTTTGCTGTGATGCGGTGATGTGTGGTGAGCGCATCGCAAGCATCGACGTATAAAGAGAACTGGATACAGCGTTGTGGCCGGGTTCCCGTTCATTCCTATGAGAGTTGCTCAGTTGCGCATGAAGCCAAAATGGCTCCACTGCCGAGTGATAAAGTACCCGAATCATCCGGCGATCTTCAGCAGGCGGAAACGCAATACATTTTCCTTTAACGCCTCCCAACTAGCGCTCCAGCCGCGGTCTGGGTCTCATTCACATGAACGGAGGAAGTAAAATAACTCTGGATTCAGCTATTAGTGCATTTTACAACTTTTAGGACCTAATGATTTCAATAAGGTCTATTCAAGTGTTCATATTCAGAAGTTGATTTACCTAAAAAAAAAATTATCCGCTGAGTTAAAGACATCTCTTTCCCAATGCAAGTCCATGGGAAAAAGTATTTTTGAGTTCAATGGCATCACGTGACGGACACAGATGTTGCAGTACTGCTGTTTGGCCACTACGAAAATATGCATCAACACCTGGCGCTCTTCCTGGGGGCTTGGTCGTGAACAGCTCTCTTCCGCAGGGAAAAGACATTTGGTGTAGCTCTATTGCCGTCCGGGTGGAAACAGTAGGGCTTATGGTTTAATACACGCCGTACAGTGCCAGAAACAGGTTGAGATAACGAAAAGGAAAAAAAGGGTGTGAAAATTTGCCATAAATCTGGAGAAAAGTGGGAGAATTGTGACCCCGAAAGGAAAAACGGGAGAGTCCCGGGAAGAGAGTAAAGAGAGTGGGTCACATCAGTTGACCTTGGAGAGTACCAACAAGATATGAGTCAGATCAACCGACCCTGGAGAAACACAAACAAGCCAGACGGGAATGTGCTACATTCAAGCAACCGTAAACAGGTTGAGACTGTCAAATGGTAATGGTGGCTAGTCCAACTGCATATGTAAGGCTCAACTAAAAAGAACTGTATAAGAAGGAAAGGTCTGAATGTATTTTTCAGTTGCTCTGCAGACAGACTCTGCCTTTGTTACTTGATAATAAAAGTCTATAGGAGTGGAAGATTCCTGCCTTTACGTCTTATGTTTATACTTCTCTGTCCATTGGCCACCACAGAGACAATAGCAATGACCCTGGTTTCCTGTGATGTCATATTTATAGTGTGTTTTTAAATTAACCATTTACCTCCAACTCATTTCACCTGTAAGACAAAAGAAACTCATTTCTTTGCTGTTCCACAAAAAGAAAGGAAATCGATTCCTCGACCTCTTCTTCCTGGATACATTAGTCAGTCCATTTGACTGTTAATGGCACATGAAATTCTGCTTCCTTTGACTTTCCACAACACCACATACTGCATATTTTGTTTTTATTTATTTAATAAATAATATAGAATATTTAACGATAATCTAATAATATTATGTGTGAGCTTGTGAGCTTGATTATTTCTATAAATACATGCTTTCACATGTACTTACTGCATGTATGGTGCATTTGTAACATGTTCCTAAGCGTAATAACTCACTTTTTCCACTGCATTTGGGAGGAGGCCATTCTTGTGTTTAAGATGCGACTTGGTCAGCCTGACACAAAGGACATGGCTTGACAAATTATATTTGACCTTTGGACTCAATCCAACTCAGTGACCCATGGGTGTTCCTGTTTGAATTAGGCCACTGAACACTTTCACTTCAACTAATATCTTTCATGGCAAACAAAAATACTATGATTACACAAATCTGGGTCTTAGTTTTGCTATACTGCTCAGTTCTCATATGATGTTTGGTTTTTATTACGTTGGACGGTTAGCTTTGATGAAAAAGTCCCTGTTTCTGCTGCTGACTCACTTCTGTAATTTGTAATGCCAAGTTGGAGATGTTCTTCTTCTTCTTAGTCCTCTTGGCCCCCTTGGGAGCATAGGGCGTCCACCATGGATCTCCACCTCACTCTCTTCTGTGCAGTGGTCTTTGCTTCTTGCCAGGAGGTCCCGATCTTGTTTAGCTCGTCGAGCATAGACCGTCTCCAGTTGTTTTTTGGTCTCCCTGGCTTCCTCTTTCCTTGTGGGTTGTAGTCCAGAGATTGTCTTGTTATGTTTGTTTCTTGTTTTCTGAGTGTATGCCTGATCCATCTCCACTTTCTCCTTTTGATTTCTTTGTTGATTCGCTCCTGGTTTGTTTGTTTCCACAGGTCTGTATTTGTAATTTTTCTGGGCCACCATATCCTCAGTATGTATCGGAGGCAGTTGTTAATGAACACTTGCAGTTTGTTGGTGATTGTGTTTGTGTTTTTCCAGGTTTCACAGCCATAGAGAAGGACAGATTTTACATTTGAGTTGAAAATTCTGATTTTTGTGTTTTTGGAGAGCTGGGAAGAGAGCCATACAGGTCGGAGTGTTCTGAAGGCATGTCTTGCTTTGCTGATGCGTAGCTCCACATCCTTATCTGCTCCTCCGTCTGTGCTGATGTTGCTTCCCAGGTAGACAAACTCTGCCACATTTTCTAGGGGTTGCTCCTTGATATTTATTCCTTGGTGGGATTTAGTGTTGATCCTCATGACCTTGGTCTTTCCAACGTTGATCATGAGGCCTAGCTGTTTGCTGTGTTCATGTAATTTGTTTGTCTTCTGTTGCATTTGTGTCTGTGTTCCTGAGATCAGTGCCAAGTCATCTGCAAAATCGAGGTCTTCCAATTGTGTGAAGGGAGTCCACTGTAACCCCGTCCTTTGGCCATCCACTGACTTTTTCATAGTCCAATCGATGGCAACAAGAAAGAGCAGGGGGGACAGAAGACAGCCTTGTCGTACTCCTGTTTTTATTTGGAGGGTGTCTGATATCTTGCCATTTGAAATGACTTGGCCCGTGAATCCATTGTACATACATTTGATGAGATTGACCAGTTTTATGGGTATTCCGTAATGTCGGAGCAGCTTCCACAGGATGTTTGGAGAGTCTGTAAAATAACCCCCACACATCCAGCTATGTGTTTCCTAAAAGGTGAAATCATACTTTCCAGCCAGTCACATATTTGGATGGCAGCAGCTGAGTGCTTTCATTTCCTCCGTGTTAAAGTAACTTTTTAAATACCGTGTTTACACAAGTTTCAGGATAAGGATGTAGGGTTCTTTTGTAGTGTGAGTGTTGCAGTGGTGAAAGTGAAAATGGTCAAATTTTAGTTTTTCATGAAACTTGGTGGAAGGGTGTAGCGTGGGCCAAGGAAGAACCCATGATGGAGCGGATCCGAATCACAGGGCAGATACACAAATAGTTTTTTCAGTTTCGTTGACATTGCGAGATATGGCATGGCCTTGACAGAGTTATGCACTCTCTGAGTACCCTTCTAGTTTTCAAGTGTATTTAGTTAGATGAGGGCTGTTGAGTTCAAAGTAGGGCTGTCAAAGTTAACAAGATGATAACGCGTTAACGCAAATTAGTTTTAACACCACTAATTTCTTCAACGTAATAACGCAATCAATCCTTCGGAGGTTGTAGCAGGCTCAGTTTTAAAGCAAGAGTGAAGATACTGGTATCATATGAAAACCCAATGAATCCATTGGTATCATATATCACAATGGTGTCATACTAGCTCGTCGAGAAGGCTCCAAACCTCCAAACCTCCAATACCCACGAGTCTCCCCTTTACAGACATGCCCACTTTAAGATAATCACATGCAGTTTGGGGGCAAGTCATAGTCAAGTCAGCACACTGACACACTGACAGCTGTTGTTGCTTGTTGGGCTTCAGTTTGCCATGTTATGATTTGAGCATATTTTTTATGCTAAATGCAGTACCTGTGAGGGTTTCTGGACAATATTTGTCATTGTTTTGTGTTGGTAATTAATTTCCAGTCATAAATATATACATATATTTGCATAAAGCAAGCCTTATTTGCCCACTCCCATGTTGATAAGAGTATTCAATACTTGACAAATCTCCCTTTAAGGTACATTTTTAACAGAAATGTGCAATTCATTTGTGATTAATCGCGATTAAATATTTTAATCGATTGACAGCCCTAGTTTAAAGATACCTGAGACACTACATCACAAAATCATTAACTGACATTTGATGATTATATGTTTTAATGTTAAGGGCATCTACCATAATGGAGCCATTAATAGAAAATACTAGAGATAAATCTGACCAAGCTTTTTCAAGTATCACGTTTCTACCCGTCACTTATGTGTCATACTGACATCATGGTTTGTGTTTGTGTTCAGGTGCCGCTGCGAGACAACTGGGGGAGGCAACAGAGACCTCTGAACATGAACCACTATGCCAATAAGAAGAGTGCAGCAGAGAGCATGCTGGATGTGGCTCTACTGATGGCTAATGCTTCACAGCTGAAGGCTGTACTGGAGCAAGGATCAGACTTCAGCTTCTATGTTCCCCTTATTGCCCTCATTAGCATCTCCCTCATCCTACAAATCATAGTGGGAGTTCTGCTCATCTTCATAGGTGAGTGTGGAGTCTCTGAGAAGATATACAGTGATACTAAAAATATATTGTTTTGTTTCTGCTGCACACACAAACGTGTTAGTGTCTTTTACTGCAATATTGTGTAAAGTACATGTGATATTATGTTTATTTTATTTACTTAATCCAGACTAGCGGTGAGGTTACACAAAGAACTGCCAAAACTCGTTCTCGTATGTCTGCATATGTAACTTCAGTGTCACGCACATTATGGGAACTCAGCTGACAACTGCATTTAAATTTGTACTCAGATGTTCTTTTTTTGTTCTCTATCTTTGTATAACCTCACTTTTCATAAGCACAAATGTCATTTTGACATGGTCATTTTCTCTCTACAGCTACAAATCTTTTCTACTAATTTACAAACTTGAATTTCTCATACTCAAACTAAATGTTATTTAGCCTTATAGGGGGACATAAACCTGTGAGGTTTCTCTTCCCATACATTGGAATGCTCCCCCCTCCCCGTATATCCTTATCTTATCCTAACAGAGAATACTATTGTGACAGAGAGCTGAGTTTAGAGAAACACAACAGGAAGAGACGCCTCTGCTGTCAGCCGTTTCCAATTGTTAAGTGCTCTCTTCACTTTGGGGAAAATATGTTGTCACGGGAGATTTGCCAATACTAAGATGGCCAGTAAAACCTACATATTTCCCCTTTGCCTAAAGAAAAATCCCTTTTCAAACCAGCGAGGCATGTAATATCCTGATGGAGGAAGAACCTAATTATTCACCTGAAGGCAGAGCTGCCAGATGCTGTTAATTTATATCCTCATGCTCAGTAATGATTACTTCACTGCTAAACTGACAGGAAACCCTGCGCTGCCACCTGGTGGTGGAAAGGAGGCCATTCCTACTGACTGAGCAAAACTCACTGTGCGTTCCAATACTCATACTACCATACTATTTAGTATGACAGAAAAAGACTTAGTGTATCCCAATACATAGTATGTCAAATGCAATATGCCAAAAAATACCAGGATGTCCTACTACATCTGGTCACATTTTGCAGTATACAAGCCAGCATGCTGGCTATTCTGACCCACAATCCTCTGCGCTATGATATATGAGCAAGAGGGTCAAAGTTCAAGGCACAATGTTATGATGAACAAGTATGTCCAAATTTGCATACTGCATGCAACAGTACGTAAGGGCAGCTGGAGCAAAGAGTATAGAAGCAAATAGGCAAAACTCCGGTGCTTTTTTGACAATGGCCGCTATATAGCGTTGCAATGGAACGATCAATTGACTTTCACTTCTTACTAGCAATACACGTTCTTTTTCTGCAGTAAGTACTAAAAGTAAAAAGAAAAAGTATGCAATTTGGAACGCAGCGTCAGTAATGTCTTCCTGTTTAACTTCTGTTTTGTCAGTTAAGTGGAACCTGAATGATGCCAGCATGCACTACCAGCTGAACATCTTGGAGAACGTCGCCACAGCCTTCGTCTTTATCATAGTCGTGGTCAACGTCTTCATCACGGCTTTTGGTGTCCAGCGGCCCAACACAGGTGGTTCTTGATCATCCTTTAGGTGACTCTCCGTGCCTGCTGATCAACCAAGTAAAGATGGACCTCCACATTATTTATGCAAATGGACAGGATATTTATTCACCTAACTGCAGGTGCACTTGCCTTTCTGTAATTCGACCTCCCAGACTTGAGCAGACACAACCTACCCTGAGGATCAGGTGACGCGTGTGTGTGTGTGTGTGTGCGTGTGCGTGTGCGCGTGCGTGCGTGTGTGTGTCAGAGGAGTGGACAATTGTTTGGTCAATTTTTATTTCATGTGGCATGTTACACAAGTCTGTTATGTCTTATCATGCTCAGATTACTGGTGCAAATAAAGGATTGCCTTTACTTATAAAACAAACTTATCAGGAGCAATACGTCAATCACAACCATTGTGAATGTTTCCTGGGGAAAAAAAAGTCATTCTACTGTTATTTTGACATTTGTCAGTATCTGTCAGCGTAAACCTAATGTATGCCTACATCTTTAGAAGAAAAGAAAATCACCAAAGCATAATCCAAATCCTCAATAGTAACGCATCAGGAGCCATCTTGGCCTACTGCTGCTGCTGCTCATGAGGCGTTACATGATGGAACAGCTTTATTGTGGGGACAAATGTACCGTTTACACTGTTATAAACCTCAACCAATTACTGAAGTGGACCTTACATGCTTTGTTTTTTAAGTGCAATGCAAAGTGTAGCTTGTATTGTTTAAACTGATTTACGTGTATATATTAGTTAATGTCTTTAAGTGTTTGTGTATTGAAGTATATGTGGCTACTTTTAGGCTTTTTTTATCACTTTTTTTATGGACCAAATACTTTCAAAGCTTTTACTACATGATCTATTAGTACACACTGTGACAACTATTTTAAATGAAATTTGTTAATAAAACTACAGAAGTGATATGATGTGTTTATTTTCCTGTTTATTCTTATCATGCATTTTTTTTATTGTACAAAGTCAAAAGTCTCAGTCCTACAAATGATGGCACTTCTAAATGTAAGGCATTTTTACACAACACAATGTGACAAACTGTCAGGCACGTTGGATACATCTTTCAGGTGTTTCGGATACTGGCTTCTGATATTCTGAAGTTTAACCACCATAAAGAAAACCACAAAGAAAGACAGTTTAACAAAGCACCATTATGATAGTTACCGTTATGTTCAGAGACTCTTCTCTTTGTTATACATTGTGAAGAAACAGCCTGAGAAATACCATCAAATTGTATCTGCCTGTTTGTAGTAAATTCATTTACTACGACAGAGTTTTATGGCCACAATGAGAAAAAAAATTATCTGAGATTTCGAGGATAAAGTCATAATATTACGAGAATAAAGTCATAGGTTTACGAGAAAAAATGTCGTGATGATATTAGAATAAAGTCATAGATTTACGAGAAAAAATGTCGTATTATGAGAACAAAGTCACAAGTTTACAAGAAAAAATGGCGTAATGATATTAGAATAAAGTCATACGTTTACGAGAAAAAAATCGTAATATGAGAATAAAGTCATAAGTTTATAAAGTAGTAATTCTACATGTTATTTTAGAGGGGAAATAGAACAGCGTGCCGCCTGTGTGAAAATGAGGAACGAGGAGCATCTTGTGAAGTTATACTTTAGTATAAGTTTCACAAATAACAAAATACTTATATATATATATATATATATACCTGGGCGAAATGACTTTTTTTCTCGTAAAGTTATGACTTTATTCTTTTAATGTTACGACTTTTTCTCGTAAAGTTATGACTTTATTCACGTAATATTACAACTTTTGTTTCTTGAAATAGTGTGACTTTATTCCCATTAAATTCGACTTTTTTTCTCGTAATATTATGACTATATTCTCAAAACCTTAGATCTTTTCCCCCTCAAGGTGGCGCTAACACTTACTGCCAGACTTTGTATTTAAAAAAAGGCTCATCAGAAAAACTAATTTAATCAAATATAGTCTGCAAAAAGGCACACGGTAAGAACAAAAAAATACCCACACTATAAGATATAATTATGTCTATCAATAGCCGGGGTGGATTATATAAATATTTAAATGTACTTTCAACTCTCACAAACTGGGTGTTTTAGGTTGTTTTATAATTTTATTCTCAGGTATTGTCTTATTTATTGTAGTATTTATCAACTGTACTATTTATAGATTTTAAGGGCTGAGAGAGAGCCAGGGTAAAATGCATTTCATTGCATTTCAATATACACTGTACTTTAAATGCATATGACAAATAAACTTGAAACTTGGGTGTAGCCACTACTTCTGTGAGATCGACTGCAGATCAAGTGTAAATATGTCAGTATTACTCTGTGTATTCAGCAGTGAGCTAAATGCTACAGGCCAAAAGAAAAAAAGTTTCCACCCTGCAGGACCCAGAGGAAACAAAGACACTGGGAAATATGCAGGCATGCTTCCGGTCATGAAGCAGATGGTGAGAACAGGAGACGCGGTCTGAGATAAAGTAAATAAGAAGTTAAAAAAGATAGTAAGGCATCGTTTAGAGAAAGTCAACATTATACCGATGAAAAAATATGGTTATAGATGCCACGAAGTAGGTGGCAGTGCCTTAACCGTATGTGTGTTGATGGCCACAGGGGCCAATTCCATCCTTGTCAAGGGGAGTGCTAACCTTCTCTCCTTTCCTCCAACACGCCTATAAAACGCAACACGGTCACTATATATACACCGATTTATCCAACTTGGTTTCACTTATGGTGCAATTATTATTATTTTTTTTTTTTTTATTTCATACAGCTGTTGTGTGTTTCTTTTAAAACGGGTTGATGTGTTTACGCTCATTATTACGACTCTTTATTCGACATTTTGTTGTTTTTAGTTTGGGTAGTGACTTTACCCATAATGCACTGCGCTGGTAGAACGGGATATGATTGGTAGAAAGCAATCACGTGACTGCAAAGCTCGTCTATAATCTAAAGTATCTACTACACGGACACAGCTCGATGTCATTTCGGGCTATTCACATGACAAATATCTTTGTTTTTGTCTAAACGTGAGAAGCAGAGTTTCGGGAAGCTATTCTGAAGCCTAAACATTAGTGCATTTGGGTGATGTAGTTCACTTTTGGCCACAAGAGGGCGGTTATGTTCTGTCAAGATCTGGACAGTACTGATTGACATTATAATCTTTGTTTCTGACTCAGTTTGGGTAGTGCATTTAAGTATGCTTGACAGAAAGAAGAAAGAAAAGAAAGTAAAAATCATCATTACTAAAATAAATGTAATGAATGAGTCTCAGCACCAAAGTGTAAGGAGGCACATACAATGCAGGTTGTTGCTTTCTGCATTCAAGGATAATTAATATACGGCTAGAAAATGTATTGATGAATTGGAGGCTATCCTTTTTGTAGAGCTAAAAAATTGGATCCTGTATGAGGTCAAGAATGTACCTCCAATTGTTAATATTTAGTCATTTAAAATGCCTTACTTTCTCACTAGTGCAGTCAATATTTTCTTTGTTTAATTGGTTTGTAAAAGCTGTTTTATGCCACATTTAAAGACTGTAGCAACACTTATTTAAATCAGCTTGTTTTTCCATTTCACTGTGTTCATCCCTGGAGCGTATTCAGTCCCTTTAACCCACTTAAATAGGTATCAACATATGAGGCAACAAGAGCAAAATGCCAAATGTAGCTCTGAACTTACCCCCATCTTTCTCATATTAGATCACAAGCTAAATACTATATATACAACTGTGTACAAAATTAGTATTCAACCCCTGAAAAGATATAGTGTGCGCTGTGCTTTGGTACAAGTAGCATTCATAAGAGTGAAGCATCTGGTGTGAAGGAGAAATCCTTTTACTTCATGAGGCTTTCTTCAGTGTACCATATGAGAACCTCCTGAGCTTTTCTTTTCAGACCCAGAGCAGCCATCCCGAGGGCCCGGCTACCTCCCGTCACTTTAGACTCTATACAGGACAAAGACACCATCGTTGTAACACCAAATTAAGTGAAGGTATACCTTGAAAAGCGTGCATGCACTAAATAAATAATACGGACAATATCTGATTATCACAATGTCAGGTGACGCTAAAAACCTGGAAAGCTACTTACCACCGTAGTAATAGAGTAAAGCCATTCCCACTGCAACGCTGAAACAGCCCAGAAAGAAGAGGGGACCTGGAAAAACAACAGCATAAATGTAATTAATTATCTGGAGTGTGTCAGTGCTAAATAACTACCTAACACACTTGTTATAAAAGTCTTAATCACACTGACTACTCCTTATTTGGTGATTTTATAAGTCATCACTTTATCATCTACTGATTATTTTATGATTTTGCTTCATGACATTTAAGAATATCAGTTTACTAATTTGTTTGAACGGTTGAACGTTGCACACACATTGACATTCAGTATTATTAACAACTTACCTCTGTCGTTCAAGACATGTTTCTGTTGGTAGACACGTGGGTGTGCGAGTGGATCTAAGGAATCTGGAGGCAGGGCAGATGCATTTTAGTGTGAGGAATAAAATGTAGAATATACTATAATACACAACTAAATATGTCCAATCCAACAAAAACAAATCTAAATTCCAGCGCACAACAGGATACTGGTAAAGACACAAATGTATTGACAAATAACATTTAAACACAAGATAATCCATTCTGTAATATCTGAATAATGAATAAATATCACACATGATATGGAGATGCAGTTTTTGGGGACTAACCTCTGAGGCGGAGCCGTGTGGGCAAGCTGTAGTATACCTCCTCTACATGCAAGTGAAGAGCTCTGTAAAACTCCCTGCATGCCTCCTCTCCTTTCCTCTGCAGGTGTGTCAGGAGCTCACCAAGCCGAACACTCGTGGGCACGTCCAAGTTTCGGAACTGGATAACAAAAACAGTTAGAACAGAATATTTTTTTTACCCCCAAATGGAAATATCCTTTTCTGGATCACTTGCTAACGACACAGGCCAGAATGAAGCATCTCTACTGGAATTATTTTGTAAATTATTTCATCTATTCATATTAAAGTGTTGATTTATCACATGTTCATATTGTCATACAATTTGTAAATCTGAGACATTATTTTCTTAGTTAGATTTTTTACCACAGCCTCTGTTCAGGACCAGAAACCTCGTGGACCTGAATGCATCAGTATCATGAATCATATGCTTGAGAAGAAATACTTTTACATGCAGTGATATCACATAACTAAGTACATTTACTCAAGTAATTTTAAATATGCTCGTTGAAGTACAATTTTGAGGTATTTGTACTTAACTGCAGTGTTTTCATCTTATTTTACATTATTTTACTCCATTTCAGGAGGGAATAATACATTTCTTACTCTATTACGTTTATCTCACAGCTAAAGTTACCAATTACTTTATAGATTAAGATTTTGCATAGAATATGATGCATTATAGATTAAATTACAGCACGTATACAGCTACAACGTTAAACCTGCAGTAGGCAGAATGTTTATGGCATCTTTGGGCAAAATTTCCATAATAACCTTTCAGCATATTGTAATTCAAGTGCTCTGAGAGAAAACTAGACTGCTGCACCTCCTCATGGCTCTGTTTTCAGGCTTTAAAAAATCTAAATCTCTCTTAAAAAACTTTGACCAATCACAGGTCATTTCAGAGAGAGCGTTCCTATTGGCTGCTCATTCAACGGAGGCAGCTTTCAATCACTCGCAAACTCCGATCAAACGGTCAAACTCGGCAGCGCTGATCATATGAATCAATATTCTGTTACTGTAATGACTATTTCTGTCCTCAAATGTTTTCAGAAACATCTTGTAGTGTACTGTTTAGCAGTAAAATGAGAAAGTTTGCTCCGGCTAGTGGCAGGATATAGTGACCATTTTATAAAAAATAACATTTTTTAATCATATTAGCTCCATTAATACCCACTGCAGCTTTAAATGCTGCTTACAAGTCAATTCACCTGTAATAATAGTCAAGTAATCATTGACAGGGTCGTTCTGCCGCATGATGAATACTTATATAACATCTTGCAAAGACAACTTTGCATTACATGTTTACTTTAGAAGTACAGATACATTTTCTTTTTTTTCTGTACTGTTTTTTTTCTGTATTTCATTGTTTTTATTTGATTGTTTTCCACTGTTTGGTTAGGTTTTTCTGCACATTTTGTTTACTTCTTGTTGTTATTTAACTTTTGTTGTATTTTTGAAATTATGTTAGTTTCTTCCTTTTTTGTTATTGTTTGTTTTTTTCTCCTGGGGTTGGGGTGGAGGTCCTTTGTAGGAGGCCCTGACACATTTCTTGTTTTGTTTTTTTTCATTGACTGGATTTTGTGCAGTTTTATATATGTGCAAATAAATAAATAAATAAATAAAAGTCCTTCTACTTCATGTCTTCCACCACAGAACTAAATCAGTGACTTTTAGACAGTGATACAGTACTCTGCATGAGGAGGACTTACTCTGGTGGCCTCCTTGTCTGAAAGGATCTGAGGGTAGATCCTGTTGAGCTGCAGGATGACTTTGTCCACCAGCTCTGTGTCCAGTCTCCGCTCAGCCTTGAGGAAGTCGCTGTCCTCTAACAGCTGCTCACGAAAACTGTCTGTCCATGGTAACAAGAGACATATTTAAAAACAAATAGCTTACTGTGCATCATCAAGACTCTTCCATAACGACTGTCTAACAACAGGCTATAGCTTTCTCATCCACACAGCAGGATACTGAGAGGAAACATTATCTCCAGTCCTTCCTCGAGGACTGTGAGGACATGGAGGATCTGTTGACAGTTGTCTGAAGTTGTCTGTTAATTACAGCAAATTGAAAAGTCTTTCTAACAGCAGATGTTTTGTTATGAAACTTTTCACAAACAGGATTGAAAGACGTTACATTGTCATTGTCAGAGCGAGGCAACAGTTTAAGGGCGTTAGCAGTGTGTTAATGTTCGTGATTTGCACCTAAAATGTGGAGGTATTAAAGCGAAACAGAAGGCTATAACTACATGGTAACATTAGTTCATTTTGAGTTAAAGAAAGACACAAACCTCCCATTGTGGAGTCTCCTCTGTCCTTTGTTTGGACACGCCCCCCGTGACGTCACCACGCAGGCAGGGAGCGGCTGACGTAAACGTCTTCAGAAAAGGAAAAAAAACAACTTTCCTTTTCACCGGAAATAGAAATGAATGTTTTTTTTGTTTTTTTTTATTATTGAAGATAATGAATTTACAAACGTTAAGGCATTTTAATCTAAACTTAATACTTCTAACATACAAGGCACAATTGGATAGGAAAGATAACTTAAATTATAAAAAACAAATATAATAAAAATAAAAGAGGGTAGAAAATAATAATAAAGGAACAAAAAAAGAAATGCATAAATAAATAATAAGACTGCACTCTTCCATAGTAGCTCTAGGGGTCATCATCATATATGTTCAGTTCTTCATAAGCTCTGAGAAGAGACTTTGAATGTTGTCCTTTCATTAGTCTTAAAGCACTGAGATGATTGTCCACAAGGTCCCTTAGAAATAGAATGTAGCAAAGGCAGAGCTAGGCCCATATAAACTACGTTTTATACAGATATACTGGGATTTATTTTCAATAAAAACTGGGTATTCTGTTGTAAATAGGGGTTTACAATACATTATAATTACATTTTAATGTAACAATCAATCTGTTTTATTGTAGCCTACATCTCAGAATTTAAATGAGTACATTTCACATATACAAACCATTTTTTTTTTTATCTTCCTCCAATAAAAATGTATTTTTAACAGAATTTGATCCATGTATCCTTTGAGAGTAAACGACGAACAAGAAGTGTATGTACATTACTATAAAATGAATAGCTTATTGTTAGGGGCAGTCAAATAACGGAACCGAACTTTCAGAGGTTGCAGCTGGCTCAGCCTTAAAGCTAGAGTGAAGATACTGGCGTCATATGAAACTAAAAAAATCGAAGGAATTAATTGGTACCATGTCATACTAGCTTGTCGGGAAGAAGGCTAAATAACGCTCCAAAGTTCTGCTAAAAACTGTCATGGGCATTTTCAAAGGGGTCCCGTGACTTCTGACCTCAAGATATGTGAATGAAAATGGGTTCTCTGGGTACCCACGAGTCTCCCCTTTACAGACATGCCCACTTTATAATAACCATATGCAGTTTGGGGGCAAGTCATAGTCAAGTCAGCACACTGACACACTGACAGCTGTTGTTGCCTGTTGGGCTTGAGTTTGCCATGTTATGATTTGAGCATATTTGTTATGCTAAATGCAGTACCTGTGAGGGTTTCTGGACAATATTTGTCATTGTTTTGTGTTGTTAATTGATTTCCAATAATATATACATACATTTGCATAAAGAAAGCATATTTGCCCACTCCCATGTTGATAAGAGTATTAAATACTTGACAAATCTCCCGCTACGGTACATTTCTCAGATTAAAAATGTGATTCATTTGCATTAATCATGGAGAATCGCTATTAAATATTTGAATCGATTGACAGCCCTACTTATTGTATGTTGTTATCATTATTGTTAGTTATGAGGTCTACATTTATTGTATTGCTTATTTATATTTTTTAATATATTTATATGTTTACATATGCAAAACAATAATGCACATTGTACCTTAGCTGCTGAGCATGTTTTAGAAAAAAGTAATGATATACAGGCAAAAACTAGGCAATAGTACGGCCATTACTCAACCCACGGAACCATCAATATTTTACTCACTACTGACAAGTCATATAGGTTGGTACATCTCAAATGTCGTGCTTGTTTTTAATTTCTCAACAGTGAAAGGATAAAGCTTTACTGTAAAAATGGCTGGGAAATGGAACTTATGTTTGATTGAAAAAGAACAACAATCTCACTATTGTGAAAGTTAAGATTTATTTCTCCACCAGCCATAACTGTTAGCAGAGACAGTAACCCACAGTCATGAAATGTGCTAGTGTTTTACCACAAGTTCAGTCTTACCAATATTGTGACCAGTCACCTCCACTCAAATTCCCTTAGGAAACGAAAAGGATGATGACATCCTGTAGTCTGAACAGTGTCAAATAAATACAATTGCAGTTATAGTAAAAACATATAAAAATCAATTAGGACCAAGTATGTGAGCAACAATGTGTAAAATATTTTTACATAGCATAAACATTTAGTTTTTTTTTTTTCTGGTCATGTTTGCAAATTGCACTTGTAGAAACAAAACACAGAATGGCACTGCAGAATTGTTGTTTGCAGATTTAAGGACTCAAAAGGTTTACAAAAAGTTGTATTAAAACAATTACATTAAAAACTCTCCTTCATGAATAACGTTTATGAATACTATTAACATCTGACCTTAACTTAGAACTCTTTAAATAAGCTTTGCATTAATACTCTTCTTTAGTTATAACAAGCATACTTGAATTTGTAACAGCTCTGCCATGTCTACAAAGGAGGAGCCCAAATGTAGTAATACCCTGAAAATAAAGCTCCATATTTGCAGGATCATATAGTGGAAATAATATATTGCATTATTATTTATGAGCTAAACAGGAGAAATGGTTATCAAGAATCTTGATAACCTTGAAAGTGTTTCTATGAGCTGCCAGAAAGGCACCCATACATTTAAGGCCAAAAGGAAAACAACTAAGGCAGAAAAGTGTATGTGTCTCTTTTGTTGGATTTCAACCAGAAAGTTCTGGTTTCAAAAGAATTACCACATAATCTCTGGATTTGTTACTATGAAATAAATAGAGCTAAAAATGTGATGAATCACTTGAAAATGTAGACAAACATGCACATCTGGTAAAGACACTGTATAATACTTGAAACAATTAGTATGATTTTTTTAGAAAGAAAGGAATCACCGAAGAGCAAATAAGTAAAACAAAAAGTGCACAGTCAGCGTAACACAGACGATGGGTAACCAGTAAAACACCCATCCTGATTCTTCCTCTGGTTCAATAATAATAGTGGTGCATATTGTTGGAAGACTGAAGGACTGCAGTGGGCAGCTGATGCGATGAGTCATTCTTTCTGCATGTTTGACATAATTTCATATACTTGTTTTGGCACTCTAAAACAAGGCCCTTGGCAAATACTGTTGGATATGTTCTTGTGTTAGCGACACTCTGACGGACCTCCTTAAGGGCACTTGGCATGATAGATTTACTGCAAATGGAAAGATAAAAACAGAAGAAAAATCACATTAAATTGATTGTCGATTGATTGTTGAAATTTTAATTTCCACTGAATTACTGAGATGAAATTCATTAAGGAAGGTAGCGGTTAGGAAAGTTAGATGGAATCAGGAGGCAGAAGACTGAGGTGTGTTATGCATGCATGCATCAAAGATGAGTCACTGATACTACAGGGAATGTTTTTGTGATCTCAACACAATTTTCATTTAAATAGTTTTGATTTTTTTACATAATTCTCATGTGCTGACATAAACCTTTAAAATTCAGAATTGATCTGATACAGACATAGCAAATAGTATCTTAGAAAAACATGATTATTGAAGTTAAAACTGAACATAATTATACAGACCGTTTCTGTTTCTTGGTTTGTGTTTGGAATTCAACCTACATGAAATTCACAGTGGTACCATCACTTATTTTTTTTATCGATATCTCAAAAGCTGTTTCGGACCAGAGAGAGAAAAAGAAAGTTGTATTATGAATGAGATTGCATATAAATGAATGTTTCTAGAGAAATAAGGAGGTAGATAACAAATGGAATAAAAATAGTGTAATAAAACCTCTTGTGGCCAACTCTTCAGAAATCGATTTCAGGCTTGAATATCTAAGAACTTGTTCACATCAAGTTTTTTGATTACGTGGAGCATCATCCTCATTGCGACCTCCTCCAACTCACCGGCAAACTAACATGTCACAGACCTCAAACATGGATGAAAGCTCGGTGCTTTCCATGACAAATTATACCTGCTTATATCACAGCGAATTTAAAAAGGGATGCAGCCTGGAAGCAAATGTCAGTTGAATTAAAATTAGCACGCAGGTTTCCAGTTTCATGTGGTTCTCAGGCCAAATAATGATATAAATATCACTCAGTAAATAGGACTTGTCTCTGTGTCTTACTTAATGCCAACTGAATAGATTCTGTATATTAATTTTTACTATAAAAACATGAGCTATTCAAACTCAAAGTAGAACTGTTTTATGCTAGAAAATGACCAAGAGTAGAACATAAAAAAGGACTGGTTCCGCTCAACGACTATATCATTGTGAACACAACTATGTACAGTACAAAAGTATTAAGTATTAATAATACTAGTATGCCATATAGAGAGGTTAGTGCATGCAAAGCCTGAGGGAAATATGAATCGTGCAAAAAAATGTAGATGTAGAAGAAGTTTTAAAAGGCCACATAAAGCTTTGTAAGAGAACCTGGAGCGTCCGCTGGTGCTTTGTGGCTCAAAGTTGTTTCTGCTGTACAGCTTTCGACTTACATGATGGCTGGAAGAGGCTCCCTTAACCTTTGTTTTGCCCTTGCCTCCAACAGCTGTGGCATTGCTGCGGCGCTCCTGCTCATGGTCAAACTCCAGGTCCTCCAGGCGCTGGGTTAAGGCCAGTTTCTGCTGGATGGCCATACGCAACAGAGAATTCAGGGTCTTCTTTTCATCCTCAGCAGCAATCAGCTGCCTCTGCATGTCATCCAGCTGGGTCACGTACTCATCACACCTGAGGGAGAGAGAGGGGAGATGTGGAGAAAAGAGCAAGAGAGAGGGGGCAAAGGAAGAAACAAGGGATAAACATTATTTCCAGCAGATGGAGCAATTTTTCCATGAACTGCTGCTGCTGTCACATGTTTTCTCCATTTCCCCAGACAGCCCTTTCCAGATGGGAGGATGAGATCTCTGCTAGCTCACTCACACAAATATTACAGACTGTTCCCACAATGCTTTGTGTCTTTCTCACAAGCCTACACATAAAATATTTGTTCAGAATTAACACTAAAGTTTTGAATTTTTTATTTTTATTATTAGGAAAAGATGCTGAAAAGGGGCAGAATTAACAGGATATAAAGAAATATCATTGTTATTTTGGTGTTTTTGTCATGTTTCCTGTGAAAAATACAATACAAATAGCGGCCATGCATTATGGTGTGAGCCCTGGACCACTTGGCCACCAGAATGCCACATGATGGTTAATTATAATGTTTGTCAGGAATGAAATATAAACCAGTGATTATGTATAATCATACCTTGTAGCGAACATGGCTCGAAGAGAGGAGAACGTTGCAGCGTCCTCTTTCAGAGCCTTAAGCTCATTGCGGAGCTTCATTATTGTCTCAGTCACCATGGCCTTCTCGCTTTGATACTTACTCTTCAGGTTGGCCAGAGCACCCTCTGCCGTCTAAAAGGAATAAGATGTTATATAATTATTCATTCATTATTCATTCAGTCCTTTCTTGCACTTTCGTAAATTCTAAACTGGTTATTTTTAGTTTAAGACTATTATCGCATTCTGTTGTACTTCTGTTTTAGTAGCCTGTTGTCCTTCCTCTGAGAAACATACACAGCAGGCATGCATACACACAAGCACCCACATACAGATTGTCAGAGTGGTCTTCTGACCTGTTTGTTGGCCTTGAGCACGGCTCTGAGAGTGGCGATCTGTTCCCTTTTGGTGCTAAGCAGGGACTTCAGTTTGAGGATCTCTCCCATGCAAGCCTCTTTGTCCTTGTCTGATCCAGAGTCCAGATTGGCAAGTCTCTGACGTGACAGCTCAGTGGTGCGGTCCACTGCCTGCTGCAGGTGGCGGATCTGGTCCCTGATGATGGCTACGAGGTTATAGACGTTCATGGGTTCAGGCCGGTGCTCTGGGGCTGGTGTAGCTGTGGTGCTGCTAGAGTTTCCAGTTTCAGTCTCAGTGATCAGCCCATTAGTGAGAAGTATGGAAGACTCCTTCCCCTCGTTCCCCTTTCTTACGATGGCCTTGCCTTCCTTGTAGTAGTCGAGCATGACACGGTTAGGGGTCTCATTGTTGCACATACACACATGGTTGTAGAGATTGGCCAGCTCTTCACTGAAAGCTATGAGCTCATCCTGCGCCACATTAAGGCTGCCGAGTGATTCTCCTGCGGACTCGCTGACCAGACGGAGCTCCTTCTCCAGACGAGCCACCTCCGCTTTATCCACTTGGCTAATCTTCTCCAAGGACGCCAACTTTGACCTCAACTCCTGGACGTCGCTATCCAGCCGCGCTCGCTCATCTTCATACTGGGTTCGACACTCGCTGTACTGCGACCTCAGAGTCTTCAGCTCCTGCCTCAGCTCCCCGGCTTCAGACACCGCCACAGTGTATTTACACTGCAGAATCTCAGGTCCATTGATGTCCAGCTCGTAGTAGTCTCCGTCATCGTGGCTGTCCCTGTCTTTTTCACTGTCGAGGGCAGACTGGCGCTCCTTGCTGGCCTGAAGTTTTCTCATTGCAGTGAGGTTCTCAGTCAACCGGTTGACAGTTTCCTTTTGCTCGGACACAGTCCCGTAGGCCTGTTCCAGGTGCTTCTGGTTCTCCTGGAAAGAGTTGATCAGGGCCACTTTCTCTCGCTCCATCTAAACATCAAAATAAAAACAAAGGCATTTTCAGTCATCTACGAGTCTCCCCTTTACAGACATGCCCACTTTATGATAATCACATGCAGTTTTGGGAAAGGCATAGTCAAGTCAGCACACTGACACACTGACAGCTGTTGTTGCCTGTTGGGCTTGAGTTTGCCATGTTATGATTTGAGCATATTTTTTATGCTAAATGCAGTACCTGTGAGAGTTTCTGGACAATATTTGTCATTGTTTTGTGTTGTTAATTGATTTCCAATAATAAATATATACATACGTTTGCATAAAGCAAGCATATTTGCCCACTTCCATGTTGATAAGAGTATTAAATTAAATCAAATCTCCCTTTAAGGTACAATTTGAACAGATAAAAAAAGTGCAATTAATTTGTGATTAACTATGGACAATCATGCGATTAATATTTTAATCGATTGACAGCCCTAGTAAACATGCATACGCAATTGATGTGGCCATAGATGATTAATAACCATGTATTTACACTTGATGTGGACAGTTAAAGATCTGACTATGTCTACTAGTAACTGCAGCAGCATTTTGAACTTAGAAATCATAAGTTTTTGCTGTTTTGACATTGGCAAAATGAGATTACTTCAGAACTCTAAATCCAACAATTGTAGCCATCTTTCAAATAAAATGTGGCGTCAGTCAGTAAATGCTACTTTCTGATCCTTGTGTATCTGAGACTTAGCATTTAATTAGCTTGCCTATTCTGGACATGTTAAAATGGAATATTTGAGGCACTTCACCGAAGCTAAATCAACAGCCTCTTTTGTATAAATTACTTACAATACTTTGGTCATAAATAGAGGGGATGTTGTATTACAGATACAATGTTCAACTGAATAATTTAGTTTTGTCGTCATGAGGATTTGTTTAGGTAAAGTCGCGAAAGCTACTAAAGTACCTGTAAGGGTTTTCAAAGAGCAGAGTGAGTAAACTACAGGCCAGATGAATCTACTAGATGTGCCCAAGAATAGTTTGTTAGCTAGGGTTGCCATCTTAGTCAACTAATCTGTCGTTTTAGTCTTAGTCGACTAAGATTTATTTAGTCAATTAGTGATTTTTATGTTTTTTTCATGTTGAATGACTTATTTCTAAGAAACTTAAGTACATCTCTAAACACAAGATTTGAAGAAGTGCTTGAGTGTGATTCTTTGTGGAGAAACTCAGTTTTATAGATCTGTCGAATAAATCAACTAATCGATTAGTCGACAAACGAGTGTTAGTTGACTAAGAATTTCTTTGGTCGAGGACATCCCTATAATGATCACAATAAACTATTTCTGTGCACATACTGTGCGACATACAGATATGTTTTAGTAGAAAGTTGAATCTACTTTTGAGTGAATGTGTTGAAAACATGAAATCAGACATCAGGTAATGGCGTAAGAAATGGTGCTGGATGGTCAAAGACCATTTCCTGGACTTCATACCTGCACAAGCTGTTGTTTAAGTTTCTGGATCTCAGAGATGTTGAGCTCACTCAGCAGGTCGTCCACCAGGCTAGGAGCTGGCTTGAAAGACTCTCCTCTCTTGTTCCCAGCAGCTCTGTTGTCTTCATCACCTTCAGCCATCTTGGCCAAGCCGTTTTCAAAGCCTCTGATAAGATCATCGTTGTCGGGCTCGGTGAGGGCAGAAGGATCCTCGTGGAGTTTTAAGTTGTCGAAGGAGATATTGAAAGAGCCGTTGTACACAGAGCCGCCGATGGTCATGTAGTGGGAGAGCTCCTTGCGAAGAGTGGCCTTCTGCTCGCGCTCTGTTTTAATCGTTTCTAAGGCCTCCGTCAGCTGTCGCTCAGCAATTTCTCTCAGACGCATGGCTTCCTCCAACTGGCTGTGGAGGCACTCAGAGTCCTCCTCCAGACGGCGGATCTCGTGCTTTAGACCTTCAAATTCCACCTTAGCAGGTGGTCAAAAATACAAATAAAACTGTTAACAATTTTACTCAATTGATTTGTGTCCACTTTAGTTTCTTTATTACGCCTAAGTGCCCAATATTGTCCAAAATGACCATAAAAATATTGTCTAGTGCACATAAAACAAAACTTTAGATGTAAAATTTTGTGTGAATAATAAAAAAGAAAACAATATTTTTTACTCCCATTTCAAATGATAGCAAACGTCAAAAGTGTTGGGAAGGCGACATGTCTTTAATGTCTTGCCTTGTCACTTTCTTATATGACACAATGACTATGTAGTTATATTAGAAAAAAAAAATAATGTATGTAGTTTGAGTCATAAAAAGCTGTTTAAACAGGAAAAACTTGACTATTTTTCCATGATTATCACCCCGTTCAAGATGTGTAACAAAGTGCATGTTCTATCTTGTTTGTCTCACCTGGTTCTGTCTCAGCACAGACACTTGTTTCTGAAGAGAGATGTTCTCATCCTCCAGCTCGCTGTAGTCCTGCAGCAGACGAGTCTCGCGCACTTTGTACTCTCTCATGTCATCACGCAGCTGACCTCGCTGCAGGTCTGCCAGCTCTGAATTCTGCACACGGGAGGAGAGGGCAAAGAGAGGACATGTTATGGGAGAATGCATGAGAAAAAACTCCAGTTAAAAAAGAAATACTCACTATTTTTGATTGAGTGAAAAATCTCCCAGGCAGTGCAAACTACATCGTTGCAACTGTCAGGTCAAGTGAAATGAGGATCAGCATGTTTCGCATACCACAGGGGCAAGACTTTGGCGAGTGTAATGACGGAAGGAGGACATGGTCCATTTACCAATCTGTGCTACAGAGAGCCCTGGCGGAGGACATCCTTTGTGTCACCCACAGTGGACCATTACATCATCTTTCCTGCTGGTTTCACGGCAATCCCGCTCAGCGACCCTCCCCCACTCCAAGCACAAACTTCAACTCTCTCACAACTCACCCTGACAACTAGTGGTTGTCTGGTCTCAGTCTCTGGTGTCAGTCTAAACTTCAATTAGCTTTACTGACCTTCTCTTTCATGCTATTCTGATTGTAAGGGACAACATTATTGGACAGATGCATAACATTTCAAACACAAAAATACTTTGATTCAAAGTTACTGGCTCCCATTTACAACTGTGAGATAAGCTAATCATGTTTTAGCACTAACAAAAAAAATAACATTTAACTTAGGAAAAATATTTCCACATTTTATCACTAAAGGTTAGTATAAAAACAACACACCACAGACGTGGTGGATCTGTGTGTCAACAACGTCCAGGGATTCATTTCATGTTAACATATTAGAAGAAGGGCTGTCAATCAATTAAAATCGCATGCTTGTCAATAGTTAATCGCGATTAATCACTAATGAATTGCACTTTTTTTATCTGTTCAAAATGTACCTTAAAGGGAAAGTTGTCAAGTATTTAATTATCTTATCAACATGGGAGTGGGCAAATATGCTTGCTTTATACAAATGTATGTATATATTTATTATTAGAAATCAACTAACAACACAAAAAAATGACAAATATTGTCCAGAAACCCTCACAGGTACTGCATTTAGCATAAAACATATGCTCAAATCATAACATGGTAAACTCAAGCCCAACAGGCAACAACAGCTGTCAGTGTGTCATTGTGCTGACTTGACTATGACTTGCTCCAAACTGCATGTGATTATCATAAAGTGGGCATGTCTGTAAAGGGGAGACTCGTGGGTACCCATAGAACCCATTTTCATTTACATATCTTGAGGTCAGAGGTCAAGGGACCCCTTTGAAAATGGACATGCCAATTTTTTGCTCGCCAAAGTTTCGCATAAGTTTGGAGCATTATTTAGCCTCCTTCTCGCTAGTATGTCATGGTTGGTACCAACGGATTCCGCAGGTTTTCCAAATTCATATGATGCCAGTATCTTCACTTTAGCTTTAAGACTGAGTCCGCTACAATCTAAAAATCGCAAGTTGCTTTAATGCGGTAAAGAAATTAGTGCCGTTAAAACAAATTTGCGTTAACGTGTTATTATCGAGTTAACTTTGACAGCCCTGATTAGAAGTAAAGAAAGATCTACTCTGTAAGATCCCGTTTTCATCAATACATACCGACTTCATCAAGAGCATGTTGTGTAATTTAACAGAGATTATGAGATTTATTTATATATTCTTTATAAAGTAGGACCAGCATGATTGAAATGACAATTAATTCAAATGAGCACAACATTTATATTGTAAATCTGCTTTTTAATATTTGTGTAAATAAACAATCACCTCTCTCATCTCCAGGGCAATGGACGACAGGCGATCATTTTCAGCTTGTACGCTGGTAAGGGAGGCTTTGGCCTGTCGGAGCTCATTCTGTAACTCCAGGACTTTCTGCTGGTAGAGAGCTTCCTTACTGGCAGACTCCAGCATCAGTGACTCTTCCCTGCTTTCCCCATCTGCTGCCACTCTCCTGTGGGCTGAGTAAACTTGTCCAAAGGCCTGGGGACACAGAGAAAGAATAGACATCAGGGAAAACTACTTTGATCAAGGATCATTTGCCGGCCTATTTGAAGACACTCACACAGAACCACAAGTATGGCCAGAATAACCACCGGCAGTGGCGATGGATCCAGGTTATCTTAACCAAACTGTTTATTCAAAAATACCAAGGGCCTGTCATTCACTGACATTATTACTGGTTGTGTGTTCGCCTATTGTGTTACAGAAGACCATTCACTCACAAGCACTGTGTCACCCTGCTGCTACATGTTGGTTTTATGTCATGATGTTCATCTTACACACTGACAGAGCATGAAAAGAGATTATTGCAAACACTGATTACATTTGAACTGCATAAATTTGAATTGGTCATGCTCACATGACAGGCTGGAGCCAGCTGGAGGCTACTGTCTTCCAATCCACAAAGCCATCCATCCTCTGAATGCTCTAGGTCTCTAGTTTGTGGCTATAAAGTTTCATGAGGCTGTGATTATCCTAGAGGTCACCACAGGTCATTTTATACAGTGAGGTCAAATTCCAAAAAATAGGTCTCACTATATGAAATGGCTACTATGGGGACTAACGTCATCACACGTCATGAATACAATTGGACTCCTTGAATCCACAAGAGTCTCAACTTTACAGTGATACCCAATTTATGTAATTCCAAGAGTGTTTAGGGACTCCAGTATGCAGAAATATTCAAACATCATTTTAGAACTAGGCGAAAATAACACAATTATACTGCATTAAAGGGACTGTTTGTAAGAATCAGAAATGCTTGTTAACAGCGACACCTGTGGCCATTAAGTCAACGAAAGTCAGCGTCGGGTTCGCGCTTGTGCTCGCTCTACATAGACATGAACGAGCATCGCTCAAAACAGTGAGGCGACACACGTCAGCTAAAACCACAATATCACTCTATATTTCACCTGCTTAACAGTAATGTTAGCTGACCAGACGAAGGTCTCTCCATGAATCAGTGCTGATCCTAGTGTTGGCTTTTCCTGCCTCCGGCCGTCCTCCCACCGCGACCAACACTGTTTAGCCAGACGGGCTTCACTAGATATAACTTTGCGGTTTTGGTGCTTCCTTGTAGTTTGTGTTGGAGTCTGAGTCTGAACAGCGTAGCCACACGCGAGCGGGCATGAGACAACGGACCCGGATTGATTTATACCTGTAGAAGTTACAAACAGTCCCTTTAAAATTGCTTCAAAAGCGCTTGATGATACCTTAGGCTACCTGTTGAGGTGAACAGTGCTACAGAGACAAACCTCAAGAAGATATTTTATTTCATCTTTAGGTTTTTGAAAGTTAAAAAGCACAGTGTGAACCTATATAATCTAGGAGCAAACAGTCGTTTAGCACTAATATAAACATGTATTTATTATTATTTATTTATTTATTTCTATATAATTATACTATATTATACAATTTCTATACTTAAGATGTTATTTGTGGCACCTTTGCACCTCTGCCTCACCGGATGTAGGAGCTCTGATGTGTGAGTATTGAAGTAATCAGTTACTGCTCGTGAGTAAAGCCCAGCCAGCCATGCACGCTCTCCTCTCCTCTCCTCTCACTGGTGTATCAGCAGCAGATGACGAGGCGCGCAGACTGTGAGCCACCACGCACCTCCACCACCACCAGCAGCAGCAGCGGTCGGTCGGTTTAAAGCTGCAGGATTTGGATTAAATAGCTTGTTGAGAGAACCGATGAGCCTTGAGCGCGGTAGGGGAGGGGAGGGGAGCTAAGGGGCTGATTTTCTATCTTTTCCCGGATCGAGAAGAAGGGGAGGAGAATGAGTTATTCTTGTAGCAGCAGCAGCAGCACAGAGCCTGTCTGCTGTGAGGTGTATTAAAAGACAAGAGCGCAACTAAAAAAGGCTGCGACGCAACTAAATCTGCTCTCCTCCTGCAGCGGTGACGCCGAGGGCATCAGAAAGAAAAGCCTTGACAGGTTGCAAGCACCGATCTCTTCCTGCTGGACATGAAAGTGCAGCAAGGCTGCAACTCATCAGACATGGGGATCCCGGTGAGAACTGAAGAAGAGCTGCGCAGAAATACCGTAATAACACCAGATGATGTGCTGGGGCTGCAGAAGATCACCAAGAGTAAGTAAACCTGCTGCTGTTAATTGGCAACGATGGGAAGAAGAGTAGTTAAAAGCCTTATACAGTTAGAGGAGATTAGTGCGACCCATCTGCTGCTGCTTCCTTCTTCATTATGTCTTTCTATATATATAATATAACATATCCCCTGTGTTCATTATACTGTTTAGTATAGGCTGTCTCTACAGATACCATGGACAGCGACACAGACTGTCTCTACAGCTTTAAATAAGACTTTTACACAGCCAGGGAGCTCTTATAGGTTCAATGTCTTACCCAAGGACAGCTAGGCTACTATTTGATTTATTTATAGGGCAAGCAACATGTTGAATTTTACTAATAATACTAATATGTGATTGTATAGGTGAGTGTGCACTGAAAGAGAAGAGGACTGTGTGTACTTCCTGCTCAAATCCTGCTTTAAAAATAAATTTAAAAATAAATTTGTCTCTTACTACATCCTCACCTCAAGACACCTGTGGCTCTCTGTGGTAACAGGTGGTCAGAGATGTGATCCACTGATTATAGTAGTCAGCTGAAACAAACACAAGAGAAGAATACTATCAGCGTGTTGTTTTAATGGAAACTGTTTCCAGATTATGTCATGGAAACAGGAGGACAGGGTATAGGCTGTTACTAGTAGGCCCCGGTAAGAAAGCCTCTATATTAGCAGAGTGGAGTCAGAGAGGAGAGGAGTTTCACAAACTTTGAGCTTCTATTTCATGAGTACATAATAGGATTGTCTAGTGATGCAATGATTGCTGACCAAGATGTTGCTGTTTTGGGGTGACACTGGGACAGAAAATGGAAATGTGGAACAAGCATGGGTTTAAGTTTGCGGAGATGGTTTGGAGTCAAAACTACCTGAGGCTTGCGGAACATAGAGGGCTCAAGGGATGATGTATTTTTTGTAGGCCAAACAGGAAGTTAACATCACTGTGGTTCTTTGACAAAAAAACTGTGATTTTTTTTCCATTGGTTTTTGGATTATTGCAGAAATTAAGCTCTGTGGCAAACAAACGTTACACGTAATCTCCACAAATGAACACCACTTTTAAGATTTTTGAAGTGTAAATACAATCGGCAGAAGTAAAAAGCTAATGTTAGGCTTTAAACGAACTACACAACGGTCGCATGAGCACGAGTAACGAGGCTGTAAAGGTGGACGAGTTGGTGTGATGACGTTTACTAGTCTCATTTAGCCACTTGTTAGTAACCGCCTTTTTGAAGACGAGTAAAAGCTTCAAAATCCACAAGTGGGGTATTTACTGACGTATTTTACATCGTAGATTAAATTATTAAAATCTCTTCAGCTTGTGTTAACTATAGACCTTATTTCAGGCATCTAACTAAAAACCCATTAAATAAACCCATTGACCTTCAGACGAAGGAACCGGAAGAAATGTGATTAGTGGAGTCTACTACTTCATCTAAGTCTAATGATGAGCATGAAAGTTAATTCTTGACCTAAATATTAGTTTGACAAATAAATAAAAAATATCTTAACTCAAGGTCTAATTACTAGCGTTTTTCTGGAGCTTTCAGTGAATGTGAGCAAACTGTCTCATTAGAAATGGTGAGAGGGAGTTAGTGGACCTTGTCTTAAAGGTGCAGTGTGTAGGATTTGGCAACATCTAGTGGTGAGATTGCAGATTGCAAAAAAAAACTGAAACTTCTCCCGTGTGCCAAGCATGTAGGAGAACTACAGTGGCCGACGTGAAAGTGTGAAAACGTGAATGACCGTATCTAGAGTCAGTATTTGGTTTGTCCGTTGTGGGCTACTGTAGATACATGGCGGTTGGCTCCGTGAAGGTGACCCGCTTCCTATGTAGATATTTACGTCTCATTCTAAGGTAATGAAAACACGATTATTTTCAGGGGATTATACACTAAAGAAAACAAACTTATTAATATTATATTCCATTTCTGCCAACAGATCCCCCTAAATGTTACACACTGTTCCTTTAAGATTTTTTCGTGTGTCATGATTTTGTTTTTTGTAAATGATATTCAGAATTTTTCCTCACTCCTTACCTAAACCACATTTCCAAATGAAGAAAACCCACATGAAATGGTGAATATTTGCATTTTTTATTGTCGCTATTAGTAACATGATTGAAACCTTCTTTCACTCTCAGATTGATTGTCTTTTAATGAACTGACAAAACACAACAAAAAAATTGTTATTATTGTTTTCCAAAAGGTAAATTTGCATTCATAATATATTCAAATATAAACACAAACTTTCTGCTCTCAGACCATCACACGTTTTCATTTGGTACCCCCTCAGCGGAAAAGCAATACTTGGGCTCCATCAGTGCATTATACCTAAATCACTCATTAACGGGCAGTAATCTCCACTCTCCACTGACATCCAAGTAATCTGGATTATGTCAGGAGGGCTGTAACGCAGCAATGAAGCGATACACACCTCAGTCAGGTAATTAATAACCCTGGAGCTGAAGCGTACGTGAGTTTGTTTACATATCAGATTAGACATGTAGTTGTTGTGTTCCCTAACCATTCATTTACTGGCTTTACGCAGCTGTGATAGAAATGTAGCATAGGCCTATGTATGTGCACACACTTACTTGGCCAATAAAGGTGATTCTGATATGTGGAGTATTCACTCAAAGTTAGATACTTGATGGTCAAAGATGGCTTTGTGTACACTGATATTTCTATTAATTTGAACCATAGCTGGATGATGTTTGGGTTTATACAAATCAAATGATGTTGAATCTGCTTCCTTGTTTCCTGTTAAATCACGAGAGCAACAAAAATGGCTCTCCAAGGCCCAATCACTTTAAACGACAGACACCACAGAGAAAAGAATACTGTGCCGCACAATTCAGACGATCATTTTTTGCTGCAAGAGAACGAAAATATCGGTGTGAAAAGAGGGAAAGAGAAAAAGCCTCACCCTGCAGTGTAAATGACTTTCCCAGTTGTGTTTTTGGGAGGTAAATGCCACCATTTTGGGGCAGCCCAGCTCCAGTCTGTCACGGTGGTTCAGTGCTGATAAGCGAGGCACAGCGCCTCATTGTCACACAGAGGCGGAGGAGAGGAGAAGAAATATAATCCAGGCGGCAGAAAAGCGCTGCTGGGATATGAAAAATGGCACATTATCAGTCTACTGTTTACATGATGGATGATTTACGATATGCAGGCAGGCAGATGTAAACAGAAAGACTGCTGTTACAGAATAAATGTTTATACTTGACATCTTGTAACCTTCTAATAACAATAATTACTATAACTGCTGATGGACAGCAGAAGTGTGAAATAGAAATATCCTTGGTTATAATCAACATATATTTTTGAAGTCATACATATAATAGTTATATTGTATTCAGTGCATTTTTGAAATTGTTATTTACCTCTCTTTCCTCTCATCCTCCATGTCTAATTGTGTTTCAGTGCTCTAGGCAGTCTGAGCAAGAGAGGAAGTATTTCCTGTTGATAAAAAGTGAAAACGTGCCTCTAATGCTCTTTAGTCTTTCAATCTGACTGCAAGACTTTTTAAATGTGAACCATGAATGTAAAAGATACACTCTTCAGTTGGGTAAATAGCAACCTCAGAGCTCCAGATCCCTGGCCTAACGCCCAGTCAGCGGGGATTCAGACCTGCGTCTGCGTTGGTGGGGCGTGTTGTTAAGGTACCGGTGAGACAATGAAATGCGATACAGGAAGTCCAGTTTGTGTAACAGATTAATGCGTTTAAAGGTTTATCAAGACTCTACAATAACACTCACAGGCAGGATTGTACAACTCTGGAAAGGTATCATGGTGCTAAAGCCGCACATGAACTTCAGATCAACTTTGAGATACATTTTAGCACAGGACAAGGACTTGTTTGAAATATTGTGAACCTATAAAGGTTTTCTATAGGATATCCAGATTATTAAAGCTTCAGTAGGCAACAGGTTTTTGGCATCATTGGGCAAAATTTCCATAATAACCTTTCAGCATATTGTAATTCAAGTGTTCTGAGAGAAAACTAGACTTCTGCACCTCCTCATGGCTCTGTTTTAAGGCTTTAGAAAATCTAGCCCGTGACGGGAGACTTTGACCAATCACAGGTCATTTCAGAGAGAGAGAACATTCCTATTGGCTGTGCTCCGGCTGGTGGGCAGTGCTTGGTATTTCCTCAGCAGATCTCAAAATGGCTGCCGGGTCACAAACTTTTGCATTTTACAGCTAAACAGTACACTACAAGATGTTTCTGAAAACATTTGAGGAGAGAAATAGGCATTAGAGTAACAGAATATTGATTCATATTTGATCAGCGCTGCCTAGTTTGACCGTTTGATCAGAGTTTGCGAGTGATTGACAGCTGCTCAGAGACGGCAGGCTCCAGATCAGCTCTGATTGGTTGTTTTCCTCCGGGCTGTGAAATCTTGCAGATGCCATGAGGACACCGGACGACACAGAGGCACATGATTTTTTTCAGATTTCATGTCTCATGCACTACTGTCAGGATATAGTGACCATTTTATAAAAAATAACTTTTTTTAATCATATTTGCTCCAATTCTACCCACTGCAGCTTTAATATAGAAGACAACTATTTGCTATGTAAAGATATGGTCAACCTCTGGTAAAGAAAAGTGAAGCCAATGCAGAAGTGCCTTAAACTTGCATTCTTTCTAATAGCCAGCAGGGGGCGACTCCTCTGGTTGCAAAAATAAGTCTGATTGTTTAGAAGTCAATGAGAAAATGGACCTACTTCTTACTTGATTTATTACCTCAGTAAACATTGTAAACATGAGTTTATGGTCTCAATCACTAGTTTCAAGTCTTTTTCAATACAGCATGATGTTCATTTAGTAAATTATGGTCCCATTTAGAGTCGAGTAGATGATAATGATTTTGGGCGTGGTCACCTTGTGATTGACAGGTCGCTACCACAGTATTGTCCGGTCTGGGACTTGTCTGTGTTTTCGTCTTACAACTTTAACCCTTTCACAGTGTGTTTTCAGTTCATGAAAGTTAATTGTAACATTTTTATCCCCTTTCATCTTGGTTGTCGACAGACAAAAGATGTCGACAGACAAAATGCCAAAATCTAGCACCTACCCTCCGGTTCCCCCTCAGCTTAACACTGTTAACTCTATCAGCACTGTTGCCGTTGTTTTCACTGTTAGCACCGTTGCCGTTGTTTTCACTGTTAGCACCGTTAGCTGTGAGCCTCCGGCTCAGCTGTCACCATGTTGAGAGCCATGCGGAGGCAATAGAAATGCTCCCAATCTCACATTTAGCACCTTTAACGTGCAGATGGTGGGGTAGAGAAGAGGATAAGGTTGAGCTGTCATGGCAAAATAGTTTATACCTGTTCTGACTGGCCACACAAAGGTTGGGTGAAAGGCCTGCTGTCTCAGGATAATGGTGCACACTTTGCTTGTCAAAGGCATTCGTGGTGTTGCACTCACGCACATGAAAAATGAAGGAAGTAGTCGTATGTAAAGTAGAAAAAGAGAGCTTGGGAGAGAAGTTTGAATCCTGCAACTTCCAGCGTAAAGTGGACGTGCTTGTTGGATTGTCAATTTCAAAATTTACATAATTGTTAAAAAAAATGTGGTGTCTTGCTAGATCCCATTATAATTTATTTACCATAAAAGTGAGCAAATTTCAAATCAGAAGAAAAATACCCCCAAAAACTGAAAACTAAATTGTAATTATTATGTAAGTGGATGAAGAAGCTCTATAATAATAAATAAATAATAATACATTTTATTTAATAGCGCCTTTCATGTCACTCCAAGTCACCTTTACGTCACATAAAATCAGTAATAAAAACATACATGCACAACAAGCACCACCAATAGAACATCAATAAAATCAACACAATAGGCAACAGAGGACAGCTCAACATTAGATCCTCTGTTTTACTGCGGGTAGTTTTGACTCAACGAATCTACATCGGTGTGTTAATTTTGTCTCATCCAAATGATTTACTCAGAACAGCCCGGTTCCTTTTACACTAATGGGTGATCAATTATTTGGCCTTAATAAGTCTGGGACACAGAGCAGTGCTTTATCTACGTCGGGCGGGATTTCCACTCTGTGATGTCTGCCAACACAATGGATACAGCTTTAATTAAAATTGATTGGTGCAGCCGGTTCTTAATCTCCCATGCGCAGCTGTCACAAGGTTACTCTTTCACAGTGATTTGACATGGAGAGAGACGGCTTGTTGCATCAGTAATCAACACGCAATCTCATGAACTGTCTTTCACTTGTGCTTGCTCTTTCTCTTTGAATCAGACAGTTGTTGCCACTCTCAGGATCATATCAACTCAACATTAGACCTTTTATCACGTTAAAAGGTGCATTATGTAAGATTGTACTGTCCTATAGAGTTTGATAGGGTTATTATATATACAGATAATTCAGTGATTATTGGCTGGTTCAGATTTTTCTGGCTGAAGCTCTGTGTTAAAATCCCACCATCTGTGTGCAATTTGGTTTTCAATTGACAAAAACGGGAAAATATGCAGTCTACACATATCAATATTTATTTAGCTTCTTTCAGGATTTGGTACTAAATCATCATATTAGCTCAGACCAACATGCAAAGATGCCCAGACGAGGGGCAGAGGCGGAAAAAAATAAAAAGGGCGCCAGCTGCATGCGGTGGGACAGAATTTTCTAGCATGTTGGGTAGCCTATATGGCACTGCATCATGTTTTCTCCATTTTAAGGCCACCTTAGAAGGCACTTTATCACGTTTTCTCCAATGGAAGGGCACCCAAGGGCACTTTATCATGTTTTATCTACCATAGGGGCATCCCCCAAGTCCACCAGTGCCTCTTTGTACCAATAAGAGGTGAATAATCCTTAAGACCTCATCACTACTGGAGGAGAGATGTCAGATATTCTATAGAAATCAAATAAAGAAAGTGGCAGCATATACAGTATTTTCTCCACTGTCCAATGTTCCCGTGGTTCCCAGATTATAGACGTTATACCTCTTACATGTGCATTGTCAATGGCTTGCACATGATAACTACAGTGTGTCAGCCAACAGGCTTTCCATAAGTACATAATTATGATCCAAGCTTAGCATTGTTGAAAAAATGTCTTCTGCAATAAGATGCCCGACCTTTCGTGACCCCTCAAAATAAAGCGATGGCTCCTTGTGACCATAGACTGTATATAAGAAGTGGACATAGTCACCGTGACGTCACCCATTGGTTTGTGGACTACCGTTTTGCGATCTTGGTTTTTGGCCGTTGCGATCCTGTTTTTTTGCAACCAGAAGTGACACAAGACGGTGGAGCTAAGTACAACCGAACGCATTTTTGGGTGACCAAAAGGTTATAATTAACTTTCATGAACTGAAAACACACTGAGTTCGGCCTTCTGGCCGTCGCCATCTTGTTTTTTTGCAACCAGAAGTGACACTAGAGGGTGGAGCTAAGTACAACCGAATGCTGAATATAACATTTGTAGGTGACCAAAATGTTACAATTAATTTTCATGAACTGAAAACACACTGTGAAAGGGTTAAAGAAAAGACAAAAACACAGACAACTCCCAGATCGGACAACGCCGTGGTAGCGACCTGTCAAGCACAAGTTAGCCACCCCCTAAAGCATACCCTGCTTTATGGTCTATTTGACTCTAAATGGGACCATAATTTACTAAATGAACGTCATGCTGTATTGAAGAAGACTTGAAACTAGCGATTGAGACCATAAACTCATGTTTACCATGTTTACTGAGGTAATAAATCAAGTGAGATGTAGGGTCATTTTCTCATAGACTTCTATACAATCAGACTTCTTTTAGCAACCAGAGGAGTCGCCCCCTGCTGGCTATTAGAAAGAATGCAAGTTTAAGGCACTTCCTCATTGGCTTCACTTTTCAGACCAGGAGGTTGCCCACTGCTTGTGACCCATCACCACTGGTTCCATACGTCTATGTGAGTTATGACCAGATCAACTAAAGAGTTTTTTTCTTCCTGTTTTATTTGAAGAATTTTTAGAGGCCCTAAAAGAGATAAGCTTATCCAGTCATTGATAACAAAACAGCATGACACGCCTAAACTTGCAGCAAACACCCCTATATATCATATTCTGTTGGTAGTTTAGGTGAGAAAGTGAATGCACTTTCTCTGCAAAGGATGTCATTTCGGAAAGATGTAAATCAGATTAAACAGGGATGACCAAGCCAACCTTGTTCTCTAGTTTTGCTGTCGAGCTCACTTATTATTCATTTTTTATAACTTTATCTATACATGTATTAATCCTATGGGGGGGACTATATACCTAGTATACTTACACAAGAAATCTTTGTTCTCATAAATTAAATGGATTTACTTTCTTTTGGGCTCTTGGCTATGCACAAAGGGAGAAATAAGAGTAGCTGAAATGCTGTTCTTCTAATAACCTGTTGTACAAAAGGGTTGCTAGTGGGAGCTCACTTGGACGGATAATAATAGCTTGAAGCTTGATTTGTTTGCATTGTAACTTTTGCATGTGATTCCCATAGAAAATAAAGACATTTAATTCACAAATATCACTCTAATCTACAGTATTTTACTGAATTTGCATCAATTGAATGATCTGTATTTATTTCCTTCAAAATAAATCTAAATTAGTTAAACGCATCAAGACATTCCCTGTGGTTTGATGCTCTAATTTCAATGAAATCCTTTTACTCACTTCTTTCTCAGAACTTCTTGGGTACAAAGTTTCACTGTCCGCAAGGCTTTTTCTCTTTTTAGATCATAGAGGGAGGAAGACAGACAAATCATTAGAGTCCCTCGGGGTTCCTCTCACAGCCTGACCCTAAATGTGACACAGTGGTCAGTGTGTGTGTGTGTGTGTGTGTGTGTGTGTGTGCCTGGGGAGACTGAGGTTAGATCATACTCTGTAATGAAGTGGTGTCATGTGGTTCACCTGAAGAAAAGACACTTCTTAAGTAAAGGGGCTTTCAGACAGAACAGGCCTTGAGCTGTGCTCTCCGCTTTGCTCGATGCAGCGAAAAGCCGTCGCGTCGCAGCGCAAGCGATGGAAATCATGAGTTTCAGAGCGCAGTGATGCTGGGAAGAAGAGAAGAAATTCTTTATAACATAGGTCAACATGTCACAGGAGTCACAGGATCCGTTTACAGTTGATATTATTTATATTCTCTGGCTGCAATTCGCTGCCAAAAGTTAAACTATCCCCAACATTTAGTTTGGCTGCACTTCGCTGCACAATCAAACGGCCGCAGCTCGCTGAGCTTGGAGCAGCCACCGCACTTCTCCACTGCTCTGGTGTGTTTTTGCCGTTTATGAGCTACTGATTACATTCATACATCATCAAGTTGTAACCATAGTCTGATGATAACAAAATCTCTTGATCCTTGATTGCTTTTATATGTATTTGTGCCCAAATCTTCCTCAGCTGCATGTGGATTTTTATTTTCAGTTTTTCTAGTGATTTTACAAACATGATTTTTCCAATTTTACATATTCTCATCCCTTGAGGGAAATGGATTAACATTTGGGGAAATACCACAGATTGTATACAAGAATTGGACGTAGTCTTTGTGAAGTCATCCATTGGTTTGTGGACTGCCGTTTTTAAGCCTCAAGTTCGGCCTTTTGGCCGTCGCCATCTTGTTTTTTTGCAACCAGAAGTGACACTAGAGAGTGGAGCTAAGTTCACTTTTCAGACCCAGAGGTTGACCACTGGGAAATATGCTCATTTGCTTTACAGTAACGTTAGATGAGAAGATTGATACCACTCTCGTCTGTACAGTAAACATGAAGTTACAGCCAACAGCCGGTTGGCTGTAAGCTTAGTTTAGCACAGACTGGAAACAGCTAGCCTGGCTCTGTCTGAAGGTAACACAATCCACCTATCAGCACTTCTAAAGCTCACTGATTATTAAACAACATGTAACGTGTTCATTTGTGATTTTTAGAGGGGTTGCGCCAATCTTCTCATCTAACACGTTATGTCTTGTTTCTTTAATAATTAGCGAGCAGTAGAAGTGCTGATGGGCTGTTACCTTTTTGCAGGACACACAGTTACAGAGGCGCTTTGTCCAACGTGAATGTGAGCGCCGTCTGGATTACCGTGAGCCTTAATCCGGACACAGTGTTTACTGACTGTATTTCTCCCAAACGTTTGGTCCAAAATGTGTCAATCAATCTTTGGTATGCGTGTAAGACCTGCCCTCAGAGACAGATAAATGAATTAGGCTTATCTTTCCTTGCATTGATATTTTATGGGACTTTTTTCTGTGTCCGAAACCCTGAGTCTACGTTATAGATCTACTCATCTAACTCTAAGCAAAAAAAGTGAGCAAGCATATCCCAAAATGTGAAACCATGTCTTTTTTTGTCATCTTTGCGGTTCAGTGAGTTTAGATCACAATTTTTGTCCTCGTAAAACCCTCTCAAGGAAGTATTTTTTTCCAGTCGGTGATGCAGGCCGGTGAAAGATAAGAGGAATGAATCTCATCTGCATTCAGCTGCTCAGAACGCAACCTCTCTACGAACCTCAACGTTTGCCAGTTTGCCTACAGGTGCTATTAACCGAGAGACATGAAACAGCCTGCCATGCACAGGTGCACTGTACATCATGGTGTGAACATCAAGGTGTAATAACTCTAATGTCACTAGCTGCCTTCAGCTATGGGTTATTTTAACGAGAAGACGAGTAAACATGTCTGCATTGTTCTTGCTCATGTTCTGGGATTAATTCAACACGCAGTCTCCGCATTGATGGCAGACCACAGGGTCAAATGGAAAGAATAAGGCATGTGAAGTCAATCCCTGTGGCTGAGAGTCTGTAACTCCGGGCTAATCTCGGGGATTAAGGAGCTATAAATGGCAGCTCGCTTGCTCTTTATGAATGCCACTTTGGTGTCAGACAGGCTCCGTGTATCTGAACACAGGAGCACAGCATGACTCAAGACGTGGTGCTAATTTTACTCTCTTTAGAGGGGCTGCTGCCAGAGGGATCATTTCAGGACTGTATTGACTTTGTATTCCAGTAGAGGGAAAATTACTGTGTTTAACAAGAATCTGCTGTCGGTCTTTGGGTCTATGACTAATGCATGTCAGCATAGATGACTGTTAGAAACCACATTGCAAGGCTTAAAAACATTAAATTAAATGCATGGAAATCACAATAAAATGAATGTAGAAAGACCTCATGTGCTGAGGGGTAATGACGTGTTTCCTCACGGGGACAATAAAGCCTATTGTAATCTATAATGTCATATTATAATTGAAGCCACTGTTGACACACACCCTCTTAATATTCTGCATCAGATCTGCACATCCCGATTCCCCCCGTGCTTCAAGCTTGTGAAATCAGGCAAAAAGGAGGCCCTCAAGTCTATAGGAGGAGGCTTCAGGTATATACCTATATAATCGGACGTGACACATTTAATTTGCGTACCACTGATGCCTAACCTGAGATCCTCTCCTTTGATTCGCTGCTGCACCTTGTTGTTGCGGAGCAGCCAGGTGGATGAGGGGAAGGAAAAAGACAGGCTAATCGAGCTGGCACACTATCAGAAGGAGCGTTGCTAGGTGACGGTGTTGAAGGAAGTGAAGTGGAGCACTTCATGTGTGTGTGTGTGTGTGTGTGTGTGTGTGTATGTCAGTAAAAGACAGAAGGAAAAAAGAAAGAAAGATCTGAAGTATGTGCATGTTTGTCATGGTTTACAAGACAACGGGATTTATGCATGTAGGGAAATAGTAACTAACAGATTTTCTTTACAAGTTTTATAGTCATTTTAATAGTTTGGTTGAACACTATGTCTTTGCATTGATGAAGAGTTATGGCAAAGATAATTTTTCCAACACCGCTACTATTTGTGTTGGAGCCAGAGCAAATTCTTAAAGGAATAGTTCAACATTTTGGGAAATAGAGCGCTGCAGGGATGACGTATTTTTGTAGGCCAACCAGGAAGTTAGCATCGCCTCGGGTTCCCTCAACAAAAAGCCAATAGGATCTTTCCATTGGGTTTTGGATTATTGTGAAAATAAGCTCTGTGGCAAACAAACGTTTATGATATTTACATGTTTTGTTCAGCAAGATAATCTTCACAAATGAACACCACTTTTATGATTTTTAAAGCATAAATGCAATCGCCAGAAGTAAAAAACAAACGTTAGGCTATAAACGGACTACACCACGGTCACATGACTTCACCTCACCACCACTACGCTAAATGCGGACTAGTGTTCGGAGTGATGACGTTTTGTAGTCTCATTTAGCCACTTGTTAGCAACCGCCTTTTTTAAGACATATAAAAGCTTCAAAATTCACAAGTGGGATATTTACTGATGTATTTTATACCGTAGAACAAAACGTTAAAAAATCCCATTGACTTCGAGACGAGGGAACCGGAAGTGCTAAAATGCTAACTTATTTCCGGGTTTTAGGACTCATTCTTGCACCACTCTTTACACTTTCTTGCCGAGAGTTAGATGATAAGATAGATGCCACTCTCATGTCTGTACGATAAATTTGCAGCAGCTGGTTAGCTTAGCTTAATAACTGGAAGCTCTGTCCAAAGGAAACAAAATCTGCCTAGCAGCACTGATTATACATACATACTAACATGCTATTTATTACGCTAAAACAGTATGTGAGATATTTTAGTACGTCCGGAACCTTAGAATGAAACCAATAGTAGGCAAATTGCATACTATTTCCGGTGAAATATTACAGTATGCAACGCTGGACACTACGGCATTGTGGGCATAAATATCCCACAATGCAATGCCTTAGTGAGGACAACGTTCATAACAGACGTTGACGGACAGCTCTGTGATGTCAGTAACGCTTCAATTTAACTGTAAGTATAAGATTTCACTTTGCTAGGTGTTATATATATTTTTAATTAATTCAGACATTGATTCTCACAAACCGTCGTTTTGGTCACATGAGGTTGGCACGGGTTACCGTGGTTACATGTCTCCAACCTGCAAGGAGGCTCTCAGGAAGTGACGACGTAAATTACTGCTCAGTGCGTCCGAAAAGATACACACTACTGTTTATTCACACAAAAGTAGGTTGAACGATAGTAGAACTATTGAGTATGTAGTGCATAGTATGCGATTTCGGACGAAGCCCATGTTTTATAACATGGCTTTGAGGAATATTTGATTCTGATTGGTCAATCACGGCGTTCTACGGCCTGTTATTTCTTTATAACAGACCATTGTTATGGACGCAGTTCTGATCTCGGACTCTGGACGGTTTTTGTGTCAAATTATTGATTTCCTCAGTAAGTAACCATGTAATAAGCGGGATAATGTACAGCTAGCGGGTTATTGTTGTGAAATAAACCCCTTCAGGGTGATGCAAGAAGTTCATTTCACAACAATGACCGGCTCGCTGTACATTACCCCTTACATATCTCGTGTGTTTAATCCATACAACAACCAAAGTGTAAAAATGACAATTTGTGGTTATGTGCCAGACTATTTCATGGTCAGGCTAAGCTAAGCTAACTGGCTTTAGCTCTGTATTGAAAGGACAGACAGAGTGGTATCTAACTCTTAGCGAAAAGGTGAGTTATTCCCAAAATGTCTCCTTTAACAATTCTTCATAGGCATGTTTTGAAGCTAGCTCTGGGGTGCTTCACCCACCTATTCCTAGCATGTAATTATGTGTTTTAGTGTAAAAGGGAGGTATTTATGCCCACAGGGTAACAGGCATGGAGTTATTCCTTACAGTACACTTTAGAGTTGGTTATTCAGGATAAACTGCAGACCTCACTATGGAGATTATTCACATTAGCTCCTGGTGAAAAGTTCCCACAGTGAGGTCCGTCATCTGACTTTTGTTCTGGAAAGACATGCACGTTATTCAACAGCATGGTTAGATAAATCACACGTGTTTTGTTATTTGGGTTGATCCTTTATACCCATTTCTCAGTATTATTATGATTACCAAGTACTGAAAACCACTGTGCAGTATGAATTACTGAATAATTGAATTACTCTCACAGACCATGTGTAAATCACTGATTGCTAGATTTGTCCCAGCTGTCTGATTTCAGAAAACCACTTTGAAATCAATCTACACCTTGACAAATGAGAATGTTTTGCCCAAAATAAGAGATTCAGATCCTAAATATTCCCAAATGCAAGCCCAGACATCTGTTATTGCTGTGAAACAAGGCCTTGGTTCATCATAAAAAAAGAAGCTACATTCATCAGATACACCAGTCAAGATGTTTTCCTCAAATATGCACAATCCTCTGTCTCCATGGGTCTCTCTCTGTCTCTCACAAACTGAAAATGTGTGCATTTTGTTCCCTTTTTCTCTCACACTTCGTTGTCACTAAACAGTGAACATTATTACTACTCCTACAAACCTCTGAAAGACAGTACAGTCAGTCAAGCTGCTCTGTGTGCAGACTGAGGCTATGCAATCAAAGCGGTGTAGTCTGGAGTTGGTAGCATGCTCTGTGTTTAATACGACTGTGGGAGTGACATGGTTATGTGTGAATTCTTGCACTGGACTGGGTGAAAGTGACTCCACCGGCTGAGCTATCAGATGAAACGCTCCATCTGTCTTTTTCTGGCGAGCAGCCATCTCTGATTCACAAAATGCATCTATCAGTCATCTGCCGACAAAGAGAGCTGCTCAGTGACGGCGACACAAGACGCATTTAGAGTACTCCGCCAACAGATTCTGAAATAAGCGGCATATTTGTCAGAAATGATCAATTTAGTGGATGACAAATATTTTACCCACTAGAAACACTCATTTCCTAACTTACTCCAGGCTTTGTACTGGAACGTCGCCTTGAGGGAGAAGAAAGATATACCAGTTACCAGTTACTATTGATGTATTGATATAATGTGACTATAGTTTGGGGATGAACATCGGTGCCCTCAGGAGGTATTTAAACAAGTAATGAATAATGATAAAAAATAATTAGAAATGTGATTATGATACATTTTTGTGTCCATTCAGCAAAAACAGACAAATACATAATAATAATAATAATAATAATAATAATAATATTATACAATGTAATATAATATAACAGATAGATGATTGTGTTACATAAAGTTAGTCTTTAAGATCAGAAACGGACAATTTTTTTATCTTTAATTAATTACAATTGATCCTATAGATGTTATTGATAATGTATTGTCCATTCAGCAAAAACAGACAAATACATAATAATAATAATAATAATAATAATCATAATCATAATCATAATCATAAAACGTAATATAATAAAACAGATAGTTGATGATAGATTGATAATTTAGTGTCCATTCAGCAAAAACAAATACATAATAATATAAGTAATAATAATCATCATCATCATAATTGTATTATTATTATTATTATTATTATTATTATTATTATTATTATTATTTTTATTATTTTTAATTAATTACGATGGAGAAGATCCTACAGATGTTATTGATACTTTATGAATCCTATTACTGTCACATTACAATATAGACATTGATATATTGAAAGACTACACGTCAAGTTGGAGTTGGTGGTGTTTGTTTTCCGTACAGCATGATAATAAGGCTCAGCTCACAGTGTCAGCAGTGTTACACACAGACAAACATCAATATAACACATTAAATTAATCCTCCCATTACACTGGCTAGTTTGGATTAACCTCAGCACTCTGAAACAAACAAACCTTCCTCTCAGACTCGTCAGTCACTTACACATGACATCACTCATTTTATATTAAATAGGAACAGAAAAATGATTGCTGCGTATAAATCATGTTATAGATGCACATATTTTTAATATGAGTAGCTCCATTGAATATTAATTGCACAGATTTATATATCAGTATTTGGTCCAGTTTATGATGTTTAAAGCTAGTCTTCTAGTCATGCTGCTTGAATTCATCTAAAACCAGCTCTTTACAGTGATTAGTTTCAGGCCACATAGTGTGCAAGCGCTCTATAAACAGTGTGTGAAAGTGTTTCCTTGCTGTTCCTTCAGAAGAAACACAATCCCAGACTAACAGTAGGCTTATAGTAATATTCTCAGAGCAGATAAGCACCTCACATCAGATGAACTGACACTAGAGGGCACTGCATCAAACAGCAGCTC
>CAKALU010037112.1:0-32770 GCA_916700995.1 Hozukius guyotensis | reverse complement strand
ATCGGTATATACCGATCAGCTATAAAATTGACCACTGACAGGTGAAGTGAATAACAATGGCTATCTCATTACAATGGCACCTGGCAGTGGGGGGGATATGTTAGACACCAAGTAAACATTTTGAACTTTGAACTTTGTGTTAGAAGCAGAAAAAATGGGCAAGCATAAGGATGTGAGCGACTTTGACAAGAGCCAATTTGTGATGGCTAGATGACTGGGTCAGAGCATCTCTAAAACTGCAGCTCTTGTGGGATGTTCCCGGTCTGCAGTGGTCAGGACCTACCAAAAGTGGTCCAAGGAAGGAAAACCGGTGAACCGGCGACAGGGTCAGACCCAAGGCTCATTTATGCACGTGGGGAGGGAAGGCTGGTCCGTGTTGTCCGACTCAATAGAAGAGCTACTGGAGCTCAAATTGCTGAAAAAGTTAATGCTGGTTCCAATGGAAAGGTGTCAGAACACACAGTGCATCGCAGTTTGTTGTGTATGGGGCTGCATAGCCGCAGACCGGTCAGGGTGCCCATGCTGACCCGTGTCCACCGCTAAAAGCGCCTACAATGGGCATGTGAGCATCAGAAGTGGACCACGGATCAATGGAAGAAGGTGGCCCGGTCTGATGAATCACGTTTTCTTTTACATCATGTGGATGGCAACAAGTTCGAGGTGTTGACTTGGCCTCCAAATTCTCCAGATCTCAATCCAATCGAGCATCTGTGGGATGTGCTGGACAAACAAGTCTGATTCATGGAGGCCCCACCTCGCAACTTACAGGACTTAAAGGATCTGCTACTGACGGCTTGGTGCCAGATACCACAGCAGACCTTCAGAGGTCTAGTGGAGTTCATGCCTCGACGGGTCAGGGCTGTTTTGGCGGCAAAGGGGGGACCCACTCAATATTAGGCAGGTGGTCAGGGTGCCCATGCTGTCCTAATGTTATATGGCTGATCGGTATATATATATATATATACACACTCTCAGTATGACCAAACCATAGACTAATTAAGGCTTAGGCTAAAGTCTATTGGATAAGATTACATTACAGTCAAGTGTTCTTGTTATTTTGTCCAGCCCCTATAATAAAAAATGTAAATACAGTGTAATGTATACATTGGTATTATATCTATTTTGGTCATAATTTCCTAATGTCAAGTGCCTAATTATGTATGACATGTATGCAGAAACAGCAGGCAGGAATCTCACTAATGGCAGCAATTATACTGTAGGTCACGTGATCTGAGGAGTGCCTTTGACCATTTTGCCATTTCAGCACCACCAAAGGTCTGGATAGCTCCTGATGGTGACGACATATCAACGTTATGGTTGTTTCACGTGCACGATGTGTAGCCTATTATGTTGGGAATGTAGATGCATATTAATAGATATTAATATGAGAAATTAAAATTGGAGCGTTTTAAAAGTAAGCCGGTGTTTTAGCCAGCCTGTGTCTGAGCTGAACATGCAGCTTGACTGAATGTGCCACTACTGTACCTGATCGGTGGCAGAGACTGATGGCAGCGCCAGATGAAAGAGTCGAGCCTCGACATGGCTCTTCAGCCCGGAGCGCCTACCGACCACCGGGCAGCTGTAATACTGTCGGTAATAATAATAGGAAGCAGCAGCTCCGGCCGCAGCGGCTCCAGCTGCGATCACTCTCAGCGCTTTAGTCGCTTTAACCTCCGAGGAGGTTTGTTGTCTCCCTGCTGCTCTGAAGCTGGTAGCCAGTAAAGGGATCAGCCTGCGCAGGGCAGCCATGGCTGTTTACACTGAGGTGTCGTCACCGATAACACACACACACACACACTCACACACACACACACTCACACACACACACACACACACACAGCAAAGAGCAGAGCTGCTCACAGCTCGCGAGAGATACCGTGGGTCTCGTGGGTATAGGCCTGTCTCAAGTCTCTCTGGGATTAAAGGGCGTGAGAGATACGATACGATACAACTTTATTGTCAGTTTGCACTGAAATTCATTTTTCATCCATAGGCAGCTCAGTTTGAGAAAAAGCACACATACAATAGACATACTGTTACCATAAACAGACAGACAAAAAACAAAACACATCACAATTATTCATACATAACCCATTACAAAATTACCATCTGTCCTCTGGATTTACATGTCTTTAGCAGCATATTAATTATTATTTAGCAACAAGATGGACTGATGGACAAAAGCCTGTTCTTCAGCCTGATGCAGGTTAAATGTAGGGACTCTGAATCGCCTCTTGGAGGGCAGAAGTTGATATTCCCCATTTAAAACATGTAAGGGATCAGAAAAGAGGTGAAGGAAATGTTGAAATCTTTTGGATAAAGAAACATTGGAATATAATTCTCATGTCTCATGGGATGATTTTTAAAGTGTCATATATTTTGTGTTTACAGATTTAATTTTAATTCTAAGTGATGTAAAGTGTATCAGTTTATAACAGCCCTGCACCATCAACTCAATTTGCTTTATTGGCATGACTGTCAGGTGAACAATATTGCCAAAGCGTCAATTCAATAATAAATAAATAAAAAAAAGAACAAAATAAAAACAAAAACATATATATATACATACATACAATTCATTAAGCTAATTACAATATATAGATATTTAAAAAGAACATGCATGTAAATGTAAGAAAACAATAAAGAAGTAATTCATGTTTCATGTCTCTCTCTCTCTCTCTCTCTCTCTCTCTCTCTCTCTCTCTCTCTCTCTCTCTCTTATTTTTATGCCTTGGGGAGAAGGAAAAAAAATCCCTGCCAGCCAGGGCACGTCTGAACTGTGACAGCCCCGCCCATTATACTAGTCCTGTGCTTTTGCACCTGCCTCACCAGCCCTGCCACTTCGAGCGCAAAACCTCCACAGGAGCTCCTTTTACCTGCAGTGCAGCGTTTACAGCAGCAGCCCAGTCCAGTACCACTGAATCCTCTCTGCTGCTGGCTGTGCATGCTGCGTCTCCTCCTGCAGCTCCACTGAGGCATCACGCTGTGAACAGGTAGATACAACATGCAACATCTAAGCAGCAGCAGCAGCTGATGAAGACATAACAAAAGAGAGGAAATATCGGTGCAGAGGAGATTTGGTGAGTGTTTCATGTCAGGGGAGAGAAATGTGTCCTTGCGCAACGGGTGCATGTGCTAAGTAACGCAGGAGGTGGACGTCAACATGCAATAAGTGACAGTGCGCACAACCAGGTAGTGTACTATACGCAGAGAGAAGCTCCACTGAACTTTATACCCGCTTTGACGCGATGGCTGCAGCTGCGTCTCTGGCTGAAGTTGGAGGCGTCCTGCACGGCATCGAGGGTGTCGCACAGGTCGGGTCACATTTCCTCCTGACTCCTCTTGGAGACAGTCCCACGCTCCTTGGAGAACACCTCATACCCGGAGACAGGCTCTACCGGAGCACCTCGGCGGATCTAACGCACCTCAAAGGGATCCTCAGGAGGAGACAGTTATACTGCAGGACTGGCTTTCATCTGGAGATACTTCCGGATGGCACAGTGCAAGGGACCAGGAAGGACCACAGTCGTTTTGGTAAATACTGAGAATTCATTTTCTTTTCTTTTTTTTTATTGTGTTATAAAGTGATTACAAAACAAGTGAAGACATGTGCAGGGACATATATAAAAAAAGACCAAAATATATTATACAGAGAAAGACAAATAACAGAGTACAAAAACAAAACAAAACTAAACTAAAACAACACAAGGGGATAAAAGCAGGTTGAATAATGTGTGTGTGTGTGTGTGTGTGTGTGTGTGTGTGTGTGTGTGTGTGTGTGTGTGTGTGATGTGGATAATGGGTGTGGGTTTGGCATTGAATGAGGCTAGATGGTCATATATGACATATATCTACTCTTAAACACATACAGACATCCTTTCTTTTATGTGTAGAGTATGTTTTGATAGCAAGGCACTATAGAAAGTTGCTAACAGTTATAATAAAAAAAAAAAAAATGCCAAAATAATCAAGAAAAGAGTGATTAAGAATGATGAAAATAACAATCTCATGATCAAGTTTCAAGTTTATTTGTCATATGCATTTAAAAGTACAGTGTACAGTGTACAGTGAAGTGCAATGAAATGCATTTTACCCTGGCTCTCCCTCAGCCCTTAAAATCTATAAATAGTACCGTTGATAAATACTACAATAAATAAGACAATACCTGAGAATAAAATTATAAAACAACCTAAAAACATCCATAAAACAATCCACAGCTCTGCATTCATTTAGTGCTACTGTTCAGTAGTCTGACCGCCTGTCTGAGGGTAAAAACTGTCTCTGAGGCGAGAGGTCCGAGCTCTAGTGCTCTATAGGCGCTTCCCTGAAGGGAGATAAGAGATAAGACTATATGCTGGATGACTTGTGTCCTGCATGATACAAATGCATGATATAATTCTGTTAATATTTAAATGTATTAATTGTGATATATAGGCTGCTGTTAGATAGAGCTTCTTTGATAATATTCTTTCATCTTTGTCAAAGTCTGTACTGAACAACTGTGTTATTCTTCTCCAGGTATTTTGGAATTCATAAGCCTTGCTGTTGGGTTGATAAGCATTAGAGGAGTGGACAGTGGACTCTATCTGGGGATGAACGACAAAGGAGAGCTGTATGGCTCTGTAAGTACCAGCTTTGCTTATTCATGTCGCCCAAATCCTCATTTTTTTACCATGTGATGACCCACAATGAGCTTTTGTTTTTTTCAATATGTGGAGAATTTGATTTTCTGGAAGATAAATTTAGAGAAATCGTTATTTCGCATCATAAGCCAGGACTTCTCTTTGTTTTCAGGAGAAGCTCACGGCCGAATGTGTCTTCAGGGAGCAATTTGAGGAGAACTGGTACAACACATACTCCTCCAACCTCTACAAACACGGAGACAGAGGGACACGTTATTTTGTGGCGTTAAACAAAGACGGGACACCAAGGGACGGGACTAAATCCAGGCGGCACCAGAAATTTACACACTTCTTGCCCAGGCCTGTGGACCCTGACCGCGTGCCAGAGCTGTACAGGGATATCCTGGGACACAGCTGAGACCTGGAGGCCCGGTCCAGTTCAGGAATAGCTGCTAAAAGCCCTGGCAGGGCAGGGAGCAGAGAAGAGAAGAGAAGAGGGACGCAGGCAAGGATGTGGCCCGGTGTAGGCTGGTGGACAGCAGCCCCGACCGGCAGGGATAAAGGCACCGGGGCCTCTTGTAGGAATGCATGGGCCATCTCTCAGCGGCCAGGAAGACGGGCTAGAATGTCTGCACGCTTGGCATGAGGGGGCTGTTTGTTCCAGAGGCCGGATGACCCTAAAAAGTACCTGCGTGGAATAGGAGACGAATGGGAAACGGAGCTGAGTGATCAGGGAGCATCTCCTCTGGTCAGATGGGGATGTCAGCTGAGTCCGTGGGAATCTGTACCATCATGAGATGGTACTATTATTATTCTGGGTGTCAGAGAGCCGTAATTTGTTCAGAAGGACTTTGAAGGAATTCAGTTTTTTTGTTTTCTTACCTGTGTCTAGACCTGTTTGAAAAAGAGCAAAAAATGTAACAATTTATTTATTCATTTTAGATACATATATTTATGTTATATATTTATTTATTTGAGAATATATTTTTACAGTTAGATACATGCAATATAGAAAAACCACTAGAAAATGTATCGATTATATAAAGACAGACACTGTACCATTTTATTCTGAAAAAGCTCAGCTATAGTGATATACTGTAATATGACCAAAAATATGAAACATATTGGCAAACATTTGGACAAGATCCCCACATCTGAAATGCATTTTTATCACTATATGGCAACTGTGAATCAATTTTAAAAGAATCTTTGTAACATATTAATTCTAACCAAACTACTGTTACATGTGTTACAGGAGGAATCTGAAGTCAACAAACTGACAATAAATTGCTCAAAATGTGATCAAAATGCTTTTTTTTGTCAGCCTATATATGATCAGAGATGAAGGTGTTTCTAACCAATGTTCATTTAAAAAAAAAAAAAATACATTTTTACTTTTAACAGAGCAATATTTTAAAAGAAGTTTACTTTATTGGTTGCCTTTGTCTCTCAGAGTTTAAACATATAAACTGGCTTACGAGACCAATGTTGTCTTTCTTTATGGACGCCGTTATGCCGAGAGGGGAGTCGTAGACCTGATGCACGCGTAAAAACTTCAAAGCCTCCGTGCTGAAACCTCTGAATGTAGAGGCCGTGCAACAACACGATCAGGGCCAAATAAAATCTGACCTTTAGCTCGGGCCCAGCAACTTTAGCAGCTGTGTAAAAGTGGAGGTCAGAGCGATAAGGATTAAGTAACCTCTGCTGACAGTTTGAGGATGATGGACTTATTGAAATGTCTTATTCTCTTGGTTTTCAGGCAGCTTCTGTTTCTTTGTGTTAAAAATGTTTTGCTGTCCCATCCAACAAAAGTATGTTATAGTTGGAATTAGAAGGTAAAAAGCAGCTGAATTATTCATTTATTTTGAAAAAGGCCACTATTGCATATCTGTTTCCTCCACGGCTGGGGGAAGATCTGTGTCGAAGCATGAACGCTCAGCCTGTGATCTCAGCGTGTGTGTGTGATGGCGAGCCAGTGAGGAGGAGGGGGGTTTATCTATACAGGGAGCCAACCCCCGTTGCTGCCAACTCTCTTCTGTCTGCATTGCGATACTGTGGGACTTTCCCACCTGCACACCTTGAACATCAACGCGCTTCTGTCGTCGATTAATGACAGCACCCCAGAGTGTATTATAACCTGCGTGCACGTGGACATCCCCTGTCCACCGGGTAAACACACGCGAGCATATCGCAACATGAAAAAAAAAGGATTGTGGGGCTGGAAAGATGCTGTCACTGCTCGTCTTTCTTTAGCTTCGTAGAAAAGTTAACAAGCGTGAAAATGATGGACGGGGCGTGCTTCATTCCTGTCCCGTCCCATCTTTCCAAGCTAAAGAGCGTGTTGCTGCAATAGTTTGTCCATCCAGCTTTTTTTTTTGTTGCTGCAATACCTCCAAAGAGAGACTCAGCGCAGGGCTCGTCGCCATCACCCTTGTGCCCATGAAAAGAGGACTTTGTGCAAATCTAACAGCGTGACCCCCTCCGCCCCCTCCCCCTTTTGACATTTTGAAGGTCATCCCTCTAAACACACGCTGGAAATCCTGACTTGTGATACCTGATGCCCAGAAGTGCTCTTTGGCACTTGTTTAACCGATGTTTTCAGGAGTCTACCTGGCCCTGAGACAGATGCTTTTGTTCCACCTACTCCGCCTCCTCCAGGTGGTCCGTGGCTCCTTGCTGAAAACACTTAAACCCCTCATCCGCACCCACTCTGGAGGGCCGACTCACACGCTTAATGGACGCTCCCTGACTTTCATCACCTCCTCAGCGGCGGCCTTAAAGGGCTCTTGAGGAAACCCAATCAAGTGTGTGTGTGTGTGTGTGTGTGTCGGTGTGTGTGTGTGTGTGTGTGTGTGTGTGTGTGTGTGTGTCGGTGTGTATGGCATGGGTCCAGGGGCAGGTGTGGAAGTCAGTGATCTTCTGTGTCTATCTTCGCAGTCCAGTCAGACAGTGCAGGTGTTCCTTCAGCACTCAAGCTCTCACACTCTGATCTCAGGCCTGCTGTTTGTCAGCTGGGGATATGACTTAGCAGCAGCAGCAGCAGGAGGAGGAGGAGGAGGAGGGTGGGAATACTGTATAGCCAGCTTTGTTGTCTGCCCCCAATTATCAGAGAGCATAATTTCTATATTTAGAAGGCTGCGTTGGGGAAGACAGGGGAGGTGCCGAGAAGCTCACCTGTTGCTCTAAAGCCATGGCCACTTCTAACAGTGTGTTTGCGCAGGGATGGTGTCTGCAGCTTTGTGTCATTTGAATCCTGCAACTATTGATTTGAGGCTCTTTGTTGTTTGTTTATTCCTTAGTAAATTGCTGTGCGCACAAATTATGAGCTGCATGTGTGTTTATAGGGATTACAGCAGAAGTGTAAGTATAGCGTTATCCACTTGATACTTTTGGGCTTTCATCCGAGTCCAGAGAGAGAGAGAGAGAGAGAGAGGTATTCTGGAAAAATCTGCAGCCAGTGGTCCCAAATATCATCCATCCTTCCTTCCTGAAAACAAAATCGTCTTTCACACTTGCTGCATTGTAACTCCGATTGAGTTCAATCATTTTTAGTGTCATAGCTAAGAGGATTTTTGCGGTCTGCCTTCCGCGAGCGGCAATTAGAGCAGCATACCTGATTTACTGACACTCCACATCGCGAGCTGTCAGCTCCAGTGGAAAACATGCTCCTCTGTTTGCATCTCCATGGAGACGTTAGTAGAAACCAACAATGTTTCGGTGTTGTGGGGAGCAAAAAACAGAAGATGAAAAAGAAGCCGGGGTACTGTCATTTCTGCAGAGTTTAGTCTCTCAGCTCTAACAAGACACACATAGCGAACAACAGTGTGGTGCGTTTGCAGGCCCTGCCAGCAACTGACTGACATTTTGTTGAACTAAAGGGATCTGAACACACAGTACCTTGAGGAGGTATCTGAAGCATCTAATACAGCAAACAGATACAGAGACAGGTTGGCAGAAGTTATATAAGTCATATAACATACTGTGATATCTAGATATCAGGGTTTTGTTTAAAATTCAACATAGTTTTTATCCTCTTGTTGTGAAGTTCTTGGTTAATAAAACCAAGAACTTCTTCTTCTTATATAGTCTCATATATATTAAATTTCTTGAAATATTAACCACAGAAAGTGTGTTAGGCCACAACGATATTATACTCTGAATGTCAAGTAAAAATATCAGAAACTCACAAAGTTCACTCGAGAGGCAGCGGTAGAAAATAACATATTTAGTCAAGTACAATAGTTAAAGGTGCAGTGCGTAGGATCTGGCGGCATGGTGGCATCTAGCAGTGAGGTTGCTCCATATGTAGATTTAAACGGCTCATTCTAAGGTAACGAAAACACCTATTTTCAGGTGAGTATACACTAAAGAAAACAGAATTATTAACATTATATTCCGTTTCTTATGTCTGCCAATTTATCCCCCTAAATGTTACACACTGTTCCTTTAAAAACAACTTCAGAGGTATTGTACTGTGTTTAGGGTTTTCCTCTTTGTGCTACTTTATTCTACATTTCAGAGAGAAAGTATACATGACAAGTATAGTTCCTTGTTACTTTGAAGATTAAGATTTTAAACACAAAACATATGATCCTTTGACGAGAGCTGTGAGAGTGAACCAAAACAGTGAAGTAAAGTAAAACCAAAACAATGAGCCGAAAGACACTAAAAATATTCTATAGAGCTGAGGGGAACTGTAGAGTAGAGAGACAATCATTTGATCCATTGTTAATTTAAGAATACTGTGCAGCTTTAATGTATCTGTAATAATATTCTAATTATATAATATGTAATAATATAACAATCTGAAATGACCCATTCTGTATAATGAGTACCTTTTACTTTTCAGTGCATTTTTCTGACAATACAAATTTTAAACTTTGAATGCAGGACTTTTAATTGTAACAAAGTATTTTTACATTTTAAAATCATTTATCTTCCAGAAAAAGAACCCAACATATTATTAGGCAGTTGTCTCTAATAATCTGGATATTCAGTTTAGGTTTTCTCACATCTGCTGACCAAACCAGTGTGTGAGTCCCTCCGGAGCAGCCGTGTCACCCCTTCCTCTGGCCCATGTGTCCACATTACAGAGTCACAAATTAGGTCTTGACATTTGGGCGCTATAATTGCACCCTAAAAAGCATGAGGCATCAATTAGGCTCTCAGCACCATGACAGGTTATCCCTACAGGACATAATCGCCCTGCTGGACTGCTCGGTTGGACTGCCCTGCCAGGCACACACACACACACACACACACACACACACACAAGCTCACAGAGTTTATAGTTCACTGGTTCATTTTTGGTAGCAATCAAGTCAAGGCAGGACGTACAATCTGCTAACATGTTCCATAAATAGTTTGACTTTCTCATTATAAAATTAAATCATCATTTTGAAATGATAGCTGTGTGACAATAATGTGTGTGTGTGGAGGCCATGCTGGAGGAGTGGCAGTAAGTCTCTAATAACAGCATAGATCCCTTTGATTTCCCGACTGTGGTGCCGCCTGACAGTTTCTGCTCCCACAGGGCATGGAGATCTTTAGGGTCAGAAAAAAGGTCAATTGGTTCATTTCCATAGCTTCTACTTTAAACATTCTTGTAGGCTTTGGAAGCAATTCAATCAGCAGTGAAAACACTGGTTAGCAGCGTGGAATTACCAGCCGTCGTTAACGATGCAGCGTGCTCATAAACAAGATGGATGTATCCCACAGAGAAATGCAACATAGACTGCATGCAGCTCTGACATAGTTTGACATATGAGTTGGATTTTTTTCAGGGCTGAAAGAAATTAAAGACTTAATGGATGTAATATTTACTTAGAATATTGTGCATAATTGGAAAAAAAAAAGCTGAGGACATAATATATGAGTGACAAGGACTTTTTGTTTGGATGTAATTTTATGTAATGTAATGGGGAGATGATAGACTTATTTACATATTAGCGCTTCATATACTGGCTTTATAAAAGAAAAATAGACACAACTTATAGGCTCAACAAGGGTCAAAAAACAGCAAATTTGCTGGAATTTGGAAAACACATAATGAAAAACAAGTTCACGTTTTCTCCATTAACCTCTTCCATGCAGAAGATATTCTTCCTGAGGTCCACATACCCATAGACACACACAGCATACACACATACAAAAGATGACCATGTCACAATTTAGCTTTGATCCAATCATTTTATTGATAAAAAAAAAAACAGTTTGGTAGCCCCGCCCAGTGAAGTCAGTAAACAGTTACAGCAGACAACATACGATAAGATAACATATAATGCCATGGTAACACTAACACACAATCTATCACATATTTCAAGAGGACATCAGTGCAGCCCGGCCTTGCCAAAACATAGAAAATAAATAAGCTATACAATTGATCAATTAATAAAAGACTAATCATGCACGATGCCCCTAAAAACAAGACCACTAAAATAGACAATATACGACACAAAAACGTATAGCTTATTTCAGAACTACAACAAAAATCACACAAAACAAACAATCAGGTATCGGCCGATAAATTATCGGTCGATACCTGAAATTAATATTATTATGTATTATACTCCGATAATTAAATTATCGGCCGATAATACAAAGCCAAATTACTTTCAATGACTTAAAGCTGAAATAGGCGAGATGGGAGCAAATATGATTAAAAAAAACTTTATTTTTATAAAACGGTCGTTATATGGTGACAGTAGTACATGAAACAGGTAACCTGAAAAAAATAATGTGCCTCTGTGTCCTCCGGTGCTCCTAACGGCATCTGCAAGATTTCACTTACCGGAGGAAAACAAGCAGTAAGAGCTGATCTGAGATCTGCTGTCCAGCTGCCGTCTATGAGAGCCGGCTGTCAATCACTCGCGAACTCCGACCAAATGGTCAAACTAGGCAGCGCTGATCAAATATGAATCAATATAATGTTGCGTTAATGCCATTTCTCGCCTCAAATGTTTTCCGAATTATCCTGTAGTGCACGGTTTAGCTATAAAATGAGAAAGCTTGTGACGCCGCTGCCATTGTGAAATCTGGTGAAGGAACGCCAAGTTCTGGTCACATGACCGGAGCACAGCCAATAGGAACGCTCTCTCAATGAAATGACCTGTGATTGGCCAAAGTCTCCCGTCACGGGCTAGATTTTCTAAAGCCTGAAAACAGAGCCATGAGGAGGTGCAGAAGTCTAATTTTCTCTCAGAACACTTGAATTACAATATGCTGAAAGATTATTGTGGAATTTTTGCCCAATGATGCCAAAAATATACTGCCTACTGCCACTTTAACAAGCGCAGCATCTACACACTCCGATACAGTTAGTGCAGGTATGCACCTTTAAATTTGGTTTGCGATCCGCCAATAAATGTGTATTGATATAGATTGAAATGTCTGATTTGACAGATTATATGTCAAAGCATTTCATTTTAATTCTTAGGAAAAATGCTCCATAAAAGCCATATGTATGCTTTAAATAAACATTTGAAGAGTCAGAACTGTTCTTTGTTTTTGTTTGTGTTAACAATAGTGATGTCAGTTAGATTTGATTAGTCAGAGCTACGGAATATTAAGTCATCCATCTTTGTCATTACATCTTAGCCTTTCTTACCCCCAAATGTGCATAATAAACTAAAGGTTATGAACTTCTTTTTTAAAATGCAAAAATGTGAAATTATCGGTTACCTTATCGTTATGGACATGAGAAGCAGGTAATTATCGGTTATCAGAATCGACTGAAAAAAAATCCATATCGTGCATCCCTAGATCAGATAATATATGTCAGTGTGTCATATGGCTGTCATAAATGCACACAGATTAACAGCTCAACTATCTAAATGAAACAGATACATGTCTATCAATGATGCGAAAAACAAAAGCTACATAATATTTTACATTCTCTAAATTTAGGAGTAGACCTTAATATTTGATGCCAGAAAAACAAACCTTCTCTACATCAACAGATTACCTCACTGTGAGAAGTCAGGCTTTCACTGAAGTATGTTTGTCTTGATGGATCACACCGAGTGTAATTGCCTGTTTTGACCGTGAGAGCTGCAAACAGCCAAAGCAAAGAGTCCAGCTCTGTGTAATGCTCACTGCCTGGTTAAAGAACATGATAGAGGAAGACTGTACTCTCACTGCCTACCGGTGAAAGTGGAAATGTGCTTTGTTGCCCCCCAGTCAGGCGGAAAATTGCAAACCCATTTGTCATTGTGTGCCAAGATGCAGAGGTCAGTCAATGGATTCCTTCATGACAAGCTTACGGAATCGAATGTTTTTCCACGGCCTCACCCTTTCACACCTGCACCTCCAGGTAAAATAACAAAACAAGGGGAGAAAGAGAGAAAAGAGGGCTTAGAGCGAGCGACTTAAAGACAGGGGAGAGAAAAACGATACGTGAGAAGAATTTACCGTGAAACCTTGCACGTCTATTGGCCATTTCAGCTTATTTGAACCCAATATACGTTTAGCTCACAGTGGCAGATGAAATGCCAGGTTTTGGCCGTTGTCCAAAGCTGGAGAATACCACTAATTATTCCTGGCTGTGACCACAGAACATTCTTACGGGCTCAAAAGGATGTTGTTTGTTATCCTCTCGGTCAAAACAGCAACTGCTTGATTTGAGGTAATAACAGAAACACTTAAGAAAACTTTTCCACAGCTTGATTGACTGCTTAATCCTGCAGAGAGGCTCCGAGGCTGCAGCGGTGTACTGATGGAACATCAAAGATAGATGCCAAAACTGATTCTGACTCAGTGTAATAGTTTGAGTGTGTCTCAGTATGTGTGCACCAAACAAATGATGTAGTAGAGTCTGCAGAAGATCAATAGAGATCAATATCAAAGAAAAATAGTCCTAATTGTTTTTCTGCTTGAGGGCAGCATAGTGAGACAAGGCTAAAGTCGCACAAATAACTTTTTATGCTGAAATAATTAAATGCAATTTGGTTGTGATGCTTATTAAGGGTTTAAAGCAAGACTGTAATTTTTTTGCAGAACAGGATAATGGCATATTGAATTTCCCTTAATTTCCAGTTGCTTTAAAGACGCCATCATTCAGCAGCTTGACCGAGAGCAAGATGAATGGGGCCGACATGAACAGATCAATAGTGCTGCTGGGTAACGCCGAATTCACACGAGAGCAGCAGCAAAGTGCGGCCTGCGGCAAGCCGCCATGCAATGTCTATTTAAAGCTGCAGCGGATGATTCTGATGATTCTGCGGAGAAGTTTAACTTTTAGTGGCGAGTGCAGCCAGAGAGGAACCCGCAACCAATCAGTGAACAGATCCTGAGACTCCTGTGACATGTTGACCTATGTTACAAAGACTTTCTTCATGCCTGAAACACATGAATACGCCTCCCAGCTACAGAAAAATGTAATTATTGCTGGTGTGAATTCGGCGTAAGGTGCAGTGAGTTAGCTTTGCTGCCAAACTATCCAAGTGGCCAGCTACAGTGCTGCAACGAAAACACTCCCTGTTGCCCAAAAACATGTTCCTCAAGTGACGTGTAAGAAATGGTGAATGAGAGATTGCATTGAGTTACAGATGCAAGTGGAACAGTGGCTAGCCTGGATGTGACCTCAGGACATCAGGTCCCTTTAGACCACCATTATCAAAGATAGGCTACATCTGTAAAACATTTGACAGGCCATCCTGAACTGCTAACGAGGCTAATTATTACTCTTTATATTATAACTTTTTAAACCACGCCAGTTTAATATTTGTATAGCATTCCCAGAACCTGGAAAATCTATTTTTATGTCACACCAGAGCAAGTGAGGCTGTAGTAGGCGAGTGTATTGAGTTAAATAAGAGTTTGTTTATTGCTAATGTGAAATTGCTTTTGCACAGCAAAAGCGTTTAATTTTCTTTTCCGTTCTAGAAGCGTGTTTAGTAATTGTGAACAGGATATCTCCTTTGACAAGATTGCTGCACAGATAGAGTTTAAACAGGGCTTTGCCATACAGTACATTAATCTGTAGCTCTTATATAGTTACATTGTATAAATCACAGGGCTAAACATGAACAAGCCCCGGCGAGTTGCGAGGCACGAGTGATCCAAGAGTGCCGCTTGAGTCCCGGTTGTCTTGGAGAACAGAAAGGAGTCTGAGCCAACACAGACAACCACTTCAGAGGAATCAATGTGAATCAATAGAGCTGTAATCTGTTACGCTCCAAACTCCCCATTCAATCCATAATTACATCACTTATATAAAGAAGATATGTGCGTGTGATCATGTAAAAGGTGGATGAAAGTGGATTCAGACAGTTTACACAACTGTCATGATGATTATTAACCTCAGATCACATTTAAAATGGACTTTTATAAAAATGAAAAGAGACGATATGATTGACTTATCAGTGCGTGAGCTCACTACTGTGGCTGCTCTCGCTGTGATCTCTGGGAGTGTTAGCAGCACAAAATGTTGCGGGAAACTTCAAACAGGCGTTGCAGCAGAGCTCAGATCCTCCTCCACAGTAATAACCTTGAGTGCTTCTGGAAGAAGGAAATCCCCTGGCCAGGAAAGACACATCACTCCACCACAGAGGCAACACAGCCAGTCCACAGACTCCACCTTGAAATAACAACACACAAGACTACTAGATAGTACAAATAGGTGTTATGGTAACAGTGTCCATGTTAACTCGGGCACAAAAGTCTGCACACAATACTGATTGTATTTATTGATTTATTATTATTAAAGTGCTTGATATCCAGAGCAAACAACTATTTGCTATGTAAAGATATAGTGGATGTGTGATATACTGTATGTGTGTTGTAATCCAAGCTTTTCTGTGCTTTGTTGCCATAGATGGGCCTGCTGCGTGTGCCTTTTAGTGCATGTTTGTGCATGTGAGCGTGCCCCACTGTCTGGCTCACGGCCGCCGCTCTGCACTGCGCTCATACGGCGGCGGTTATAGCTGATGACGTTACGGAAGCGTAGCACCCACCCTCCGGTTTCCCCCTAGGTTAACAGTGTTAGCTCTGTCTGCAGTGTTGCCATAGTCATGTTGAGAGCCGTGCGGAGGCAATAGAAATGCTCCCAATCTCACATTTAGCACATTTATGTTTTCAGTAAAACATTTTCATGTGACAAATTAAACTAGCCAACAACTCATGGTAAATCTTAAAAACTCAAGAACCAAATAATGACACGTTTATGTCCTCGCCCACATGTAAAACCTCCAACCTCAGTAACAGAATCGGTAGAGGACTTCTAACAGGCCCAACCATATCAATCAAAATCCACCCCAACATGCTGCTTAGCACTGCTGATTTCTTATCACAGATTCAGAGGTAATCAGTCGCGCCTCGAACAGGCCTTTATTTTGCCAAAGCCTGCATTTCCATCCAGTATCAAAGGCAACATGAAAAACCAGTGCAAAACGCTGCAGCAGGTGATAAGCTGTGAGAGTTAAGCAAGACTGGAAGAAGATTCAACCTTCAAATGAAACTTTTGGACACAGTATTTTCATTTTTAGAGTAATGTTAAATCATAGAGTAATATTAGAATACAAGTCAGTTCTTAAAATGTAGTTAATGCAGTTATAAGGCAGCTATTATGAATTTTATAAGATTAAGATATTGAAATTCAACACAGTTGCGAGCAACTTTAGTCCCAAATGGGAAAAAAAATGAAGAAGTAAACAGCCATACTAGCAGCTCTATGAGGCTACCGAGGCACAGCAGTGCTTTGAGCTAAATGCTGAAATCAACACAAAGAACGTATATTGCCATTCCATTGCAACATCAGCGCCCAGCAGCAAAGCTACGCTTCTGCCATTTTGGACTGAAAGCGACTACCGGACGCCAGTAAAACGTCTGCCTACAAAGTGCCGTACGAAATTTAAACAAAATGATTTCTATTCTACTGTCATATTCTACCGAAATGGCCTGTGTTGAACAGTCAAATATTATAAACATAATAAGCATTTTCAGTCCAAAATGGCGGCAGCTTCTGTCGTCAAAAAAACACACCAGAGTTTTGTCTCTTTGCTTCTATACTCTTTGATCAGCATGCTAACATGCAACAACAATTTTGACCTGATGGTGGCGCTAGATGAAAAGTGAGAGGATCATCAAAGTGATTACAATTCATCCTGAGGGGAACATGAATGTCTTCACCAACTTTCATAACAATTCATCCAATACTTGTGGAGATATTTCATTCTCAACCAAAGTGGTAGACCGAACGACATTGCCATACCTATAGAGGTGTGCCGCTAGCTGGCTAAAAATTGCATAGGTTTATTGAATGGCATGAGTATTTGCATGAAAAACAAAAGGGTAATTTTGAAAATGAAAACTGAAATGAATGTCTCCGCACATTTTGGGACAAAATCTGCAAATGTGAAAGTTTATGAAAGTGATTTCCATAGGAGGAGTCGGAGGAATAATAACGGATATACTGTAGAGTGGTCGATACAATGGCTTAAGTGATCCTTGAGTTTATTTGAGAAACCTTCACAGTCCAGTAACTGGTATAACAAGAATACATAGATTAGCAGTTGTTGGACACAGGGGGGTTTTGAAGACGCTTCGGCCTTCTCTTCCTCTTCAGAAGGTATGCATACCTCTCCACGTCCCAGTAACTAATCATTATACAGATCTGGCCAAGAATAGAGTAGCTGAACACAGGAAATATCATATTCAAGCTTTCTAGAGTTTCACCCGTGCTTCCCAAGTTCATTTCCCATGCCTCGACCAAGAAGATGTCAGTATTGTCTGCTTCAGTGGGCAGAAATTAGACTTCAAAGCCCCGAGACCCGGCAAAATAGTTCGGGGAGTCGCTCAAATGTTCCAGTGTTTGAATGGAGGACCATTTATATCCCCACAATAATGTTTACTGTCCTTCTGTCTGGTTGGCTCTGCTCCTTCACTAGCCCAGGTGTGTTTTTATTGGATTCAGACTTATCAGTGAGGCGATCAGAAACCTGTTGCCAACTAGGTAGGTCAGGTCTCTGTGTTATGAAACCAGAAACATTTGTTGGGACAAAGAAAGACATGGCATGATTTGTGAAAAGACGAGAGAAGTATAGCATTCAGAAGTAAAATATGCATCAAGTAGCCTATTTTACGTGCTCAGGTTCAGTCTTGGCCGAACAGACAGGAAATGCAACCAGTTTAACTGTGTGGTTGAAAAATGAATTAAAGTTTCCTTTAAGAGAAATGAGCCAGGACAAGCTTCTCTCAGATAGCTGATACCCTCCTGCTCGGGAGGATCAAAGTGCCTCTCTGTGCACATTAGGAAAATACAGGGGACTCATTTCAAGCGCTCAAAGTGCCACATAGATGCTTAGCCACACATTCCCCCTGTCAGAGGCAAACAAAGACAGTTTTCTGGGAGGAGAAAGGCATGCCGTTTCCTCAACATGCCTCACCTGTGGTGACCAATCACAATAGCAGTTACAATCCCGAGCCCTGAAGGAAGATAGGTGAGGGTTTATGTTGTCATTGGTGGATGTTTTACAATCGGGTGTAATACATCTCAAAGTTAATGTTTATTTTCACAGGGACCACCTCATTCCTTTGGTCTGACCCAGAAGGATGCAGCGTATAATCATAACAGCATTGATAGGAGTGTGTTTGAATGTCTGCAGAGCGGCAGACGTTACACATGCATTCAGCTTCTGCTGTGTCAACAAGCAAGCTGTCATCCTGTGAACTGGAAATGTTATCTTGATTGTAAGCATGCACATGCAAATATTAAAGTAAAACCAAAGCAGTGCTAGATACTAGAGTAATCGCATGGTTGTCCTTAGTAAATCTCGATTAATCGCAAATTAATCACACATTTTTTATCCGTTCAAAATTATCTTAAAGGGAGATTTGTGAAGTATTTAATACTCTTATCAACATGGGAGTGGGCAGATATGCTGCTTTATGCAAATGTATGTATATATTTATATTTACAGAAACCCTCACAACAGGCAACAGCAACAACAGCTGTCAGAGTGCTGACTTGACTATGACTTGCCCCAAACTGCGTGTGATTATTATAAATTGGTCATGTCTGTAAAGGGGAGACTTGTGGGTACCCAAAGAAGCCATTTTTATTTACATATCTTGAGGTCAAAGGTCAAGGGACACCTTTGAAAATCGTCATGCCAGTTTTTCCTTGCCAAAATTTAGCGCAAGTTAAGAGCGTTATTTAGCCCCTTTCTCTCACAAGCTAGTTTGACATGGTTGGTACCAATGGATTCCTTCGGTTTTTCTAGTTTCATATGATGATATATATACTAGTAGTATAGTATATACAGTATATACTAGTATAGTATCTTCAGTCTAGCATTAAAACTGAGCCTGCCACGACCTCCGAAATATCGAATAGCGGGTTGTGTTAATGCGTCAAAGAAAGTAGTGGCGGTACAACAAATTTGCGTAAGGCGTTATTATCACGTTAACTTTGACAGCTCTATTTTCAATGTTGTTAGCATCACAAACAAAACTGGTTGCCAGAATCTCAGAGACAGGTATTCTTTTAACAGGTAGAGACAAGACTTATTAGCTAAGTAAAAAGATTGATTTATTGAAAGGAATGTTAAAATGTTAAAAAATAACACGAAACAAGCCCCTCAGTCTGACAGTGAGGCCATCATTGTTTTCAACAGATAAAGTAAGATTAGCCAACTTTGAAGCAATGCTGTTTTAAGGCTGAAGATGGAGAGTGTAAATCAGTGACACTGCAGCCCAGGACCTCACTGCAACTCACAAATCACAGCCTGGGAGGCCCTGAGTTCCTGTGCCAGGCTGGAACTCAGGGCCTCCTGGAATAATCTAACAGAGCATCAGATCGATAATAAAACATTACTGATAGCTTCAAGCTATGGGCTGTCCAGAGACCATGTAATGGGGAATATGGTACATGGTTATGATGGATACGACTACAGGAGAGCCAATGAGGTATATAATAATAATAATTAAAGCTGCGAGCAGTGATGAACGGGCCCTCGCACCTTCCCGCGCATCGGGGATACAGGCGGGACGCCGACTGACGCGGCCAGGCACAATGAAACCGGAACTCTGACGAGCGCAATGAAGCCTGCCACAAGACTCTACAACAAACGGTTCACGAGTTATGAAAGGGGGTGTGGCTAATGTTAAGGGGCGGGGTTAGCAATACCATTGAAACAGGAACTCTCTGCCTTGTGCAATGACACCTCCCACAAGACTCTACGACAAACAATTCATGAGTTATGAAAGGGGGGGGGGGTAATGTATAGAAGGCGGGGATAACCTTAACCAATGAAACAGAAACTCTCTGCTGACTGCAATGACACCCCCCACAAGACTCTACGACAAACGGTTCATGAGTTATAAAAGGGGGCGTGGCTCACATCTTGGGGCGGGGCTATGAGTGTAAATTTGCATGTAAATGTCCTCAGGACTGGACCAACATCATACCTGAGAAATTTGGGGCAGATTGGACTATGTACAGTGGAGTTACAACAACTTCCTTTTTCATGGCGAATGACTCAAAATGGCCGCCACGCCACTGTCAGGTCGTTCAGTAAAACTCACCATTTGAATAACTCTTCATCTTTAAGGTCTTAAGATGGTCCTGACCAAATTTCAAGTCAATCTGATTAAATCTGTAGGAGGAGGTCGTTAAAGTACACAACCTATAAAACGCTAAAAATGTGCGAAAATCGCATATTAAATTAAAAATGGCTGACTTCCTGTTGAGTTTTGGGCATACCTCCAAGAGGCTTTTTTGTGCGTCTCCACATGTTACATCTGTCTGCCAAATTTCATACATGTAGGTGAAACCAGAGCGAGGGGCTCAATTTTTCCAATTTTCTAGGGGGCGCTAGCGAGTCATTTTGCAACACCTGAGCCCGAGACCGTTAAAATATCGAATTTTTCACCGCATCTGATAAGATAAGTCTCCAAGTTTAACAACTTTTTGAGCATGCTAAGGCCCTCAAAAAGGCGATTCATTTGCATGAAAAAGAAAAAGAAGAATTCCTACAGTTTCAATAGGGCCTTCGCTGGCCCGACGTTGTCGGTGCTCGGGCCCTAATAATGGGAGCAAACATCTGCAAAGCCTTTTTGAAATCTCTCTCTTGCTCATTTAAACATCTTTCTATTTTGCCTCTGAAAAGCAGTAACGTGCAAAAGTATTGTCTATTCTCTGCATCATGAAGGCTTCTCCCTGCTGTGATGTTGTAGAGCAGAAAAGAGGAGAAGAAAAAAGTTGATGACAGGGTACTTTCATGTTACTTATCGTGACACCCTATCAGAGCGATCTAGATGGGCCAGACAAAGTACCACCAGGTCCCGTAGCTTTGAGCAGAATCTCATCTGTTTCATCATATCTCCTCGGGGGAGATGGGAGGTTGGTGGTCCACGCATTTAGACCACAGTGAAAATAGAGGGGCGAGTCTGAACGACAGATAAGTCTGGTCTTATTCAAGAGGAGGCATCTATGTTTTATGAAGGACTTACAAATATGGAGCTGGATGAAAAGAGAGAGAAGAAAAGCTCTGATAAACTGCACACACATCGTCTCACGCAACACTTCTCGGGAGGAGATAGCGTGCTCATCTCTTAAATGTTCCCAGAGCTGGAAGAGGGGGCATGTGAGGATGAATGTAACCGGATTTAAGAGGAAACATCCACAGACGGTTGCATTTTCTGGTGCCAATTTCTACATAAAAAAATAAAAATACAACAACAACACAAACAGTGAAAAAATAAATAAAAAAAACATTATCATATATATTAGTGTCAGCAAATCTCTGACAGTGACGAGGAACAAACTGAGATGAAACTGACATTGTGTCGGCTGCACAGCCCGTTATCATGTGCTGTGGTGATGTTTCCAGACGTCACTAGATACACATATCAAACACAGTTATGGAAGCATTGACATGAGAGAGTGAGTAGGCCTCTCTTGAGTTAAGTGGAGTACAAAGAAATATTCTGTGACAAAGTAATTCAACATAACAAGACTAAGAGTCTACAGCCATGCTAGTAGCTCTCTGAGACTGTACAGCAGTGGTGCTTTGGGCTAAAAATGCTAATTTGAGACAAGACAATGCTAACATGCTGATGCTAAGGATTTATAATGTTTACCATGTTCACTCGTTTAGCTTAGTGTGTTAGCATGCTAATATTAATTAGTACAAAACAAAAAGCATGTGATTATCATAAAGTGGGCATGTCTGTAAAGGAGAGACTCGTTGGTACCCATAGAACCCATTTTCATTCACATATCTTGAGGTCAGAGGTCAAGGGACCCCTTTGAAAATGGCCATGCCAGTTTTTCTTCGCCAAAATGTAGCGTAACTTTGGAGCGTCATTTATCCTCCTTCGCGACAAGCTAGTATGACGTGGTTAGTATCAATGGATTCCTTAGGTTTTTTAGTCTCACATGATGCCAGTATCTTTACTCTATCTTTAAAGCCTGCTCCAAAGTCCAAAAGATTGGTTGCATTAATGCGTTCTAGAAATTGTGGCGTTAAAACAAATGTGCATTAATGCTTAATTATCGCGTTAACTTTGACAGCCCTAATGATACACTTGAGTATCGCGATATTATGTTTGGTGATACTGTATAGATTCTCAAAAACAATGTATCGAATTTAAATGAATAGCTTATATGCAAAGATTCATGGCAGACAGTGGCTCAGATTGCACAAAAAGTGGTGCGATGTTACAGGGACTGTGATAAATGCAAATGTAGAACCCATTGTTCTAATAGCATTTAAAAAATAAACTTTATACTATGATAGTTTTCCTAAAATTTTATTTTAAAAATCGCAATATTGCCTTGCTTACAGTATCACAATATATTGCAATATACTGAATCGTAACCCTTGTATCACCATATCGCCGAATTCTTGCCAATACACAGCCCTACTATCCGGTCAGTCAGTGATCAGTGTGACACCACTAAACCCTTCACAGTGCTGCTAATATAATGACTACCAGTACAGAGAAGGGTGCAGGTATTTGGCAGTGAAGGTATGTAATTTCCTCTTTTACCGTAGCTCTTGTTCAGTGCTTGTTCCTGCATGGAGCCGCAGCGGGAAACCCCGACTTCCCGAGACAGAGCACACTGTGCTCATCTGCACCAGCGCTGCCAGGTGTCAACTTGTGACGCCTTAATAAAAAAGCATTTTTTCCATGCTCGTAATGTGTGAGAGAGAAGTCTATAAATATCTTGAATGCTTGATTTGTTTGTTCCTTTTAGTTTAGACTCTAAAATAACATCAGTTTCTGATTATAGATTTGTCCTGTGTGCATCAAGGTACCTGTCATCTTTTATCTCTGCGTCACTGTTAAATATGGTACAACTACTGTAAATTAAACCATCATACAAAATCAAACAAACTGCAAATGAGACTAATTTTAGACCTTTCTTAAGTGTGCTCTACATTGTTCAAAATCTTGGCTTCAGACGCTGCAGTCCCCAGTGGAATTCTTACATGGTAGAGATAAGGACAGACTGCTCTATTTGTCAGTGCAGGGGGCCCCTTAAGGGCCCAGAGAATCTGATGTCCACACACTCTCTCTCCTGCACTCTGACATTTTCTCAGCAGTATGAGGTTACATACGAGGAAAAAGACATCCACATCATCTAGCCTCCTTTTCTGCGAACAAAACGGCCTCTCACTCCTGTTCCCGGTGACATCAGGACAAAATGTCAAAAGTTCCCAAAAGGTTGCCAGCGAAACAAAGTCTTCTCTAAATGAGAATGGACAGGAGCTAGTATTTTTAGATGACCTATGTATCAGTTGCTATTTTTATCTGCAGCTTCTGTTTGGTACGACGACCTGTGACCCGTGAGGTTCTTACTGAATTTTAGAAAGGGGCAAAGAGCATAAAGTGTACTGAAGTACATCCCCGGGATTACAAGCGTTCCAGGGTGAGAGTTTGTAACCTGCGGTAGCTGCAGGCTAGCAGGGTCATAGCCCACCCAAGGGGGAGGGAAGACAGGGTCACAAAGGCTGAGGAGGATGCATGTTCCCAGACACAAAGTAGACAGCTCCACAGCCCAAACACAAAACACAGGAAAGCACTGGCAGACAGGCAGGAAAGGCTTGATTCTTGATACTTTTCTGTAAAACCCCAAATTAAAAGAATTGGCAAAACTTTGACAATGTGATGAAGCCAATAGAGACCCGATTTCAGGTGCGATCATTCTGACAATTAATTGCACTTTGAATCTAAAGATATCTCCAAGCGGTGCAGGAAAGATTACAATTTGGACAGCGCAAGCAAAGCGAATGACAATACACTCTTGCATACTTGATTGCACTGAGGTCCCTCAGGAAGAAAAGGTTATAGGATCTCTGAAAAGGCGGCCATTGTTCATCATCTCCAGCAAAATGACTTTGTAAAATTGAGAGGAAGAAAGGCAAACCATTGGACCAATGTGATAGCAGCCCATGAAAGTGGAGAGCACTGATGCATGAGTGAAAAGCGCCTTATGTCAAATATAATTGTCCTGCCCTGAAAAACAAGCTAGCGACGTCTGATTCGATTCCCTCCTGTTTGGCTCAAGTTACTTCCTGTCTGCTTTAAGCATGTTTTCCGAGACAATCAAGCTCCTGGAGAGATTTGGGGATGTTCTGATGTCTTTGTCCACCAAAGAACTGAATTTAATGACCTCTCATTTCCTGTTTTAACTCTTTGTTTGAAGTCAAATGCCTTATTTGAAGCACCCTGCAATTTGCTTTTAAATCTCAAAGCCATAGTTTGTCATTTTGGGAAATACGCTTATTCACTTTCTTGCTGAGAATTAGGCCTACATGAGAAGATCACCATGAAAGCGGTATCAGTCTTCTCGTTGAAAGCCCAAATTTCCCAAAATGTTGAACTACTGCTAAAGGAGTAGTGTGTAACATTTAGGTGGATCTATTGGCAGAAAAGGAATATAATATTAATAAGTATGTTTTCTTTGGTGTATAATCACCTGAAAATAAGAATCGTTGTGTTTTCATTACCTTAGAATGAGCCGTTTATATCTATGTATACAGGACCTGTTCTGTATATACAGTATACAGAACGGGTCCTCTTCACGGAGTCGGCCGCCATGTTTCTACAGTAGCCCAGAACGGACAAACCAAACACTGGCTCAGGCGGCTGTGGCTCAGAGGTAGAGCGAGTTGTCCACCAATTGGGAGGTTGGCGGTTCAATCTCCTGCTCCTCCAGTTCACGTGAGCAAGATACTTAACCCCATATTGCTCCAGAAGGCTGTGCCATCAGTGTGTGAATGAGTATTTAAATTAGATCCTGATGGGCAGGTTGTCACCTTGCATGCCATCAGTGTCAGTGTGAATGTGTAAAGGGCTTTGAGTGGTCGGAAGACTAGAAAGGCACTATATAAATGCAAGGCCATTTACGATTAGATAGGGCCATTTAAGCTTTCGCATTTTCACATTTTCGCATCAATTACCGTAGTTCTCCTACACGCTTGGCACGCGGGAGAAGTTTCAGTTGGTTTCAATCTGCAACCTCACTGCTAGATGCCGCCAAATCTGCACCTATACATTTTTCTCAATGTCCAAATAAGCAACAATTAATGCAAAAGTTTTGGAAACAGCCATGCTAGCAGCTCTGTGAGACTGTACTTAATCACAGTGGTGTGTGCTTTGATCCAAATGCTAACATCAGCATGTTAACATGCTGGCAATGACAATGCTAACAGTCTGATGTTTAGCAGGTATTATGTTCACCATCTTAGCTGAGCATTTGCCAAGTAGCACTAAATACAGCTGAGGCTGATGGGAATGTGACTAGTTTTGCATGTAAACTATTTCTTAACAAACAAAAGTACTGGACACATCAAAATTGTGACCTGGTGGTGGTGCTAGATAAAAGGTCAAGGGGTTACCAGAGTTATTACATTTCATCCTGAGGGATCACACAAATTTCACAGCAATCCATACAATAATTGTTGAGACATTTCACTCAAAACCTCAAAGGTCAACCTCATGATGGCACTGTAGAGAAAAAGTCAGGGACCACCAAAGTAAGTAGGATTCATCCTCTAGGGACCACAAATGTCTGTACAAAATTGAATGGCAATTCATCCAACAGTTTTTGAGATATTTCAGTCTGGACCAAAGTGGTGCACAGATCGATTGCCATCCATAGAGCCATGGTGCTAGTGTAGAAATAGTGTTATATAACATATACAACCAGCAGTTAATTATCATTAGTGACACATTGTGCCCAAAATAAGACCAAAACAAATACATTTTTTTATAATTCCATCCTCCATGACTGGAGATACGAGCTGTTAAGTCAGGATGGAGGAGGTGGATGTCTCCCGTGGACACTTGTCATACTCCATCCTGCTTCTGTCTGCTGTCCTGAGTTGTTGGCTCCGTGCTGAGATGTCTGCAGTGGCCCTTCTCCTGGCTTTTCTTTTGCCCGTTGCTGCTGGCTTGGAAGCATGTCCAGCTGTCCCATCATTCTGTCAGCGCTGCTGTCTCCCTCAGCTCCAGATTAAAAACGGCAAAGGGGCCGCCAGGAAAAGTGGCTCGCCCCGTCTCTCAGGACTTATGTCAAAAATGTTTCAGTCCTCAGGTAATTTGCTACAGTCTGGGATCCTTTCACTATTACTTCAAAGAGCCTCGCAAAGAGAGGGAAAGAGAGAGAAATGAAAGGGAGGAAAAATGATATTTAGTTGTGGGTAGTGACAGATCTACATTCTTGAGTATTGACATGCGATCTGAGTGAGGAGTCCTCCTCCTCTAGGGATGCTGACTGAGGCTGCAGCAGTCCTTAAATCTGACTGATAAAAAGCACTGTGTCCATTGACTGTCGTCCAAAATCGAGCTTAGTTAAACAAACTGACTCAACCTCAAAAGAATTCACAGTCACTAGACAGTTAAATGTTCTTCAAGGTTTAGAAAATCACTCTGTTGACCAGTTTATCATCTGGTTATTCATATTCGGCACATTACAAGTTATTAAGGACAATGTACATAATGTTATTCAAGATTTTTACATATACTACTGCACATACATAATTTCCTTCGGTTTCCCAAATATAAGCCGTCACACTGAACAATTTTCTTTCAATTGTAAGCTCTTCTTGATCTGTAAGTAGGTTAAAATTCGGTCGGATCGGTCTTAAATGGTCTTAGATTGGTGGACTTACGTACATGTTGGCAAGAGAAGTTAGTTCTGCCCTCTGTGTAAGATACTTACAATACAAACTGGTTAAGACCTGTGGAATGAGGAAGAGGGACCGGAAATGTCAGTTAAATTTAACTTGGAAAACCTCACAGGAAATATAGTTTAAGCGAATCAAAAATTGAAGAGAGATCTGAAGAGCACCTGCCCTGTCCTTTGCATTCTTGTTGTTTGTGTGTATACTTTCAAGGTGCACAGGTTCTTTTTTTTTTTTTTAAATGCACCTACACAAAGGTATTCAGAGATCCTCAGCAGACCTTCACAAACTCGTGACATCTCCACAACACGACGTCTCGAGTTTTCTCCAAATCAGGAATGCATGGGTGCGTTCATGGCAAACAAAAACAGTGATTAAAGAGGGTAACAGGATCAGCTCTAATCAGCGTCTCCTGAGAAAATGCCAAGGAGTTTTCAACCATTGTCAGGTCACTCCAAGAGGTGATCTCTTTCCCTATTAATTATGTGCCGTGCCGCAGCAATCGTCCTCTCCGGCATGAGCGACCTTCTCTGCTTTCAAATGTCTGTGCAGAATGATCAAAACACGCAAGAGAGACAGTGTGGAGAATCAAGCTCCCAGTGATGTGCCTGCCCTCTCATTTTTCTGACAAAGAACAATGGCCACCTCATAACTAATGGCACAGAGAGATTCTTCAGTGCAAAGAGGAGTAAAGGGGCGGGGGGGGGGGGAATAACCATTATCCAAAGACATGTTCTATCATGTGATGAATTCTGTTTTCTCAAGCCAAATTCGTCAGTGCTTCCCTGCTGAAAGTAGTCAGACCTTGTATTAAAGATTTGATCATCAGATAAAGAATGGGTTGAGCATTGAGAGACAGAAGAAGAGAGAAGAATGATGATCGTGCATATTGGGTTTATCACTGATGGAATAGCTCAATGACATCCTCTATTTATTCCAAATGACAGCCCCCTTTTGTTATCCTCATTGTGAGAGGTCAGGTAGGGATGGAGATCACCTACTTTGCTGCACGACTAGGCTGTGTCAATGCTGCCCTCTGTTGGGCAGCTATTTTCACATTCAGTACCTGGCACTGTGGGTGCTTCTCACTTCATCTTCTGCAAACTAAATGTGTCCAGTTAGGTTTAGTTTAGGTTAAGTCTGTCACTGACTTTGCTAAAACAGTATGCACTGTGCAATGAGCACATGAAAATATAATTTCTAAGCGCAAAATAAATCATGGGTTGGTAAAGAATAATGTGTCAACATGCAAAAGATGACAATGTGGTGCACAAAACACAATAGCAGTCAAAATGTTGTAAAGCACATTCTGCACAGTTGGGATGCTAATGGATTGCTAAGGATTATTTGTTTTCTCAGGCTGACTAATCTTCACCAGCTAAATAGAAACCAAGAGGCTTTTTGTGGCACATGGAGTTATTGAAAGGCAGTTGCTTGGCTGTCTTTAAGTGATTGTAACCCATGTGAAATACGGGGCAACTGATGTCATCTAGAGGTGTAGCCAGGTGTAGCATGCCGTTCCCAAGGGAGTGCAATAATATGTATCTAAATTGTTTGAGAGCGCGACGTACGGTCATTGTCATTTCTGCTGGAGGTAATAAATCTGCAAGATTTTACAGACCGGAGGAAAACAGCCAATCAGAGCCGAGCTGGAGCCTGCTGTCTCTGAGCAGCTGTCAATCACTCGCCAACTCCTATCAACCGGTCAAACTAGGCAGCGCTGCTCAAATATGAATCAATATTCTGTTACTGTAATGCCTATTTCTCGCCTCAAATGTTTTCAGAAACATCTTGTAGTGTACTGTTTAGCTGTAAAATGAGAAAGTTTGTCACCATGTTGAGATCTGTTGAGGAAATACCAAGCACCGCCCACCAGCCGGAGCACAGCCAATAGGAACGCTCTCTCTGAAATGACCTGTGATTGGCCAAAGTCAATCACAGGTCACAGGCTAGATTTTTTAAAGCCTGAAGACAGAGCCATGAAGAGGTCTAGTTACATCTCAGAACACTTGAATTACAATATTCTGAAAGGTTATTATGGAATTTTTGTCTGCCTACTGAAGCGTTAAGGTGCATTGCATTTATTCTTTTGACTTTTATTAAAGCTATTCACTTTAGTGGGATAAACACACTTTCATGGTTTGTAAGTGGAGCAGGAGAGACTTTAGGTTTTGTAAATGTTGGTGTAAATGTCTGTTTTCTGTCCAGACTGCTGAATGAAAGACAGGAGTTGAAGGGGTTTGAGGAGACAAGAACTGAAGACATGGAACAAACTTTTGGTAACGGTCAAATCAATTAGTTGTAGTAGTTGTTGTAGCTGTAGTAATAGTTGAAGTTGTTACAGTTGTAGTTGTTGTCATATTTGTACTAGTATTAGTGCCTTGTTGTTGTAGCAGCAGTAGTAGTTGTCATAGTAGCTGTTGTAGTAACGTTAGTTGTTGTAGCTGTTGTACTATACTATGACTTTTTTTACATTTTTTTCGAGGCCTATGACTTTTTTTAATGAAATTTTACAACATACTGTACTATGACTTTTTTTCAAACATTTTTCGACAGACTATACTATGACTTTGTTGTACTCTTTTTTTGACATGTTATGTTATGACTTGTGAAATAGCTCAGTGTGGTAGATATCTGGTTGGAATACTTGAGGTTGTGAGTTCAATACTTATGTGACACAGACTGTTTTCAGTTCTAACTTCTAATGACAAAGTCAAATATAGAAGAAGTCAAATAAAAAAATAAACACCAAATCAGTGTATCTGGTCAGATAGCTCAGTGTGGTAGATACCTGGAGAGCTGCACAGCAGCTGTATGAACTAATACAAGTAGGACTAATAACAAAAATCCATAGCAGTGAATGTAAAAGAGTGATAATACAACTATCAGAATTAATAGCTGTAATAATAATAGAAACATAACCAATACTAATAATGATAAAAAGTTTGATAATAATGATGGTAGCAGTGGGTGTCAAGCAGGCAGCAGACGCGGCAGCAGATGTAACCACGATACATGGATACCTGCGAGACGAGAAAGCACAAAGACTCCGGGGAAGAAATCAAGTTAGTAACATGCATGAATGGGACATGAATATATACAGAAGGAGAAAGGAGAGAGGAGCTCAGTGTGTCATAAGAAATCCCCCGGCAGTCTAGGTCTATAGCAGCATAACTAGGGGCTGGTCCAAGGCAGCCTGAGCCAGCCTTGGGCCAGCCCTAACTATAGGCGTTATCAAAGAGGAAAGTCTTATGCCTGCTCTTAAATGTAGAGAGGGTGTCTGGCTCCCGGACTGAAACTGGGAGCTGGTTCCACAGAAGAGGAGCTGGATAGCTGTAGGCTCTGGCTCCAATTCTAGTTTTGGAGACTCTAGGAACCTCAAGTAACCCTGCTGCATTCCGGGAGCGCAGTGCTCTAGTGGGGTAACAGGGTACTATGAGCTCTTTAAGATATGATGGGGTCTGACCGTTTAGCGCTTTGTAGGTGAGGAGGACGATTTTAAATTCTATTCTAGATTTTACAGGGAACCAGTGCAGAGAAGTTAATACACGAGTAATATGATCTCTTTTTCTAGTTCTTGTCAGTTTAGTATGCAGAAAAAGGTCCTACTATAGGATGTCAAAAAAAGTCATTAAAAATTCATAGTAAAGTATGTTGAAAACAGTTATAGTATAGTATGTTATAAAAAGTCATTTTATAGTATGCAGAATAAAAATCATACTATAGTATGTTGATGAAAGTCAAAAAAGTCACAGTATAGCTTGTCGAAAAAAGTCATAGTGTAGTATGCAGAAATAAGTCATAGTATGTCGAAAAAGTCCTACTATAGGATGTCAAAAAAAGTCATTAGAAATTCATAGTAAAGTATGTTATAAAAAGTCATAGTATAGTATGTTGAAAAAAGGAAAAAAAAAGTCACAGTTTAGAATCCCAAAAAAAGTCATAGTATAGTATGTCAAAAAAATGTCATACTATAGGATGTTGAAATGGTCATAGTATAGGATGTTAAGAAAAGGTTACAGCATTTCCAATAAAAAAAACATAAAATGTGTGGTTTTCTGTTCCATAACCCTCTCCTTCTATCTCAGAAACAACGGGAGGATTCACAGTCTCATACTCCCTTGTCCACCTCCGGGGTGGTGCTCTGGACACTGGTGTCCTCACAACAGTGATGACTCAAACCTGGACCTGGCACCTTCCATACCGGGAACTAACCAACCACACACTCTTAGAACTATTCTCTTTGTGTGTTTGACTTCTTCCCTTTGGGTGTTGAACCTTAAAATTCACTGCACCACATAAGGATCGAACCCACAACCACAGGTCTTCTGAGCAGTACACTAACTACCTGAGCCACTTGGTCATACCACTTCCACTCAATTAAACACACAAGACCTCTGGAAAAACTAAACATCTTCAACATGACAGATTCTTCTGCACATTAATCAATCTGCATTATAAACCTCCTTGAGTTTTGTTTTTAGTGTTTCAAATCTGTTGTGGAAACAGACTGGACCTTCCTGAAACAGAGCTGAGTTTAGATTCTTTCACATTAGGTTGTCAAGTATCAGTTGTAGCACTTTATCTTGGTGAGCTATTCCTGCAGTTCACAATTCACTTGTTTGTTCTAAGATTTGTTGTCCACACTACTGAGGAGAAAACTTGGAGAATCTCAGGATTGGTTAGCTAGACAGGGGATCAGGGATTGGATCCTTCACTTCAGACTTTTAAGCATCAGCCTATCTTGCTGTTGTTAGAGCCCCCAGACTGTGGAACGCTCTACCTATTGAGATCAGACTGTAGTTTGCATTTTATTTTATTGTTGTGGTTACACAGGTAGGAACTGCATCATAGAATTTGTCAAGCCAGCGCCATTGCAGACTTTAGTAGGAATAATACAGTTACTGATTATATTCTTCAGATGTATCAAAAATACATTTATATTCTGCATTTGACTAATTTAATATCGCAGTTCCTCGCTGTCACCACTAAATGGGAAGCAAACTAACACTTGTGATTTTAAATACACAGATCAACATCTCCTAGCATCAACATAGAGGTAGACCCAGGAACTGCTAATGCTAAAAAATATAAATATCATTCAGATTAAACAACTGGTAAATAAAAATGGCCTGTTGCTAACTTGACTTGTGTATTTAAAATCACACGTTTTAATGCCCTCCAGTCGTCACAGCAGACTTCAGTAGGAATGATACAGTTACTGATTATATTCTTTAGAGGTATCAATAAGATATGTTTATAATAGTATCTGTATTTCTAATATATACTTTGTTATAAAACAATACAAAGCCCTGCATCATGTAATGTTTTGAGGAAGTGTGTACATTTCTCATAAGTGTGAGTATGTTAACATGGCTGCATTGATGCTACCTTGACGAATTTAATGTTGCAGTTCTTCACAGTGACCACTAGAGGGCAGTGAACAGTAGTGATTTTAAATACTTTTGACATTTTTCATGACATTTTTTTTTCCATACTATATTATGACATTTTATGTTGTTTTTATGGAATACTATACTATGATTTTTTTAATGATTTTTTTATGGTATAGTATGTAATGTCATTTTTCATGACTTTTTTTGCAATAATCTACTATGACATTTTTATTTATTTTTTATGGCATATGACATTTTTATGATTTTTTATGGCATACTATGGTATGACATTTTTTTTGCCATACTTTACTATGACATTTTTATGATTTTTTTATAGCATACTATACTATGACATTTTTCATGACATTTTTTTGCCAAAATAAACTATGACATTTGCATTTATTTATTTATAGCATATTATACTATGACATATTTGTGATTTTTCTATGACATTTTTCAGATTTTTTTAATGGAATACTTTACTATGACATTATTTTGTGATATATTGTACTATGACTTATTATGGCATACTATTTATTTATTTTTTTGCATATTATACTTAACATTTTTATGGCTATGACTTTTTATGACATTGTATTACTTTTTTGGCATACCATAC
>CAKALU010037110.1:17500-20117 GCA_916700995.1 Hozukius guyotensis | reverse complement strand
TATTTATTCATGATTGTATTTTATGTTCTGTTTTGCATCATGTTTTTTCATTCAAATGCAAATTACAGTATCTTATATGTGCTCAGGTCTCACTTGAAAATGAGATTTCAATAGGACATATCTGATAAAATAAAGGTTATAATAATAATCATAATAATAATAGTATAGCACCTTTCATACAAGAAATGCAGCTCAATTTTCTTAACAATAAAGACATTAGAGTGCTTCACATGAAAATTAACATAAACACACATTAAAAAACATTAAAATAGAAAAAAAAGTAGAATACGTAATGCATAATATAAAATGGAAGATAAAACCCATTTTATAATAATAAAATACAATAAAAACAGAATTCAAATAAACTACAACAGCTACAACAAAACACTTTGAATAAGATACTGAATACATCATATTGGCTACAGTAATAAATATGAATGTTAATGCGGATTTTTTTGTAGTAATGCTCACCATCAGATATACAAAGGTATGCTTGCTCTCTCTCTTTTGGAGGACATATTGTGAATATTTGATGGTAGTAAATGTGCTTTACATCTGTGTAATCAATCACAAATGTATGACCTTATGATCTGATTTCGTAATAATTCTTATGGCTGTCTTTTGTAGTGGGTTTTATAGCTATATGCATTTCCCCATATCTCTACACAGTAGTACAGTAGGTCATGTATCGATCAATAACTGTGCTAAATAATATACAATACACTCTGACCTAACAGCTAATTTGTAGCTTTGTACAGTGAAACACCTGATTTGAATACTTTACATATCCAGAGCATTAATATAACAGCAAACAACTATTGTCTATGTAAAGATATAGAGGAGTAATGTCTACCTGAGCAGAGAATGAAGTCACTCTCCCTCTGTGTGTGTTGTAATCTGTGCTTCTCCTTGCTTTGTTGACATATCCGGGCTGGCTGCCTGTGCCTTTTAGTGCATGTTCGTGCATGTGAGCGTGCCCGGCTGGCTAGCTCACAGCTGCTGCTCTGCACTGCTCTCATACGGAGGTTACAGCTGATAACGCCACCCCGACCGATGGCATCTTTGCGGAAGCGTGCTAGCACCCACCCTCCGGTTCCCCCTCAGGTAAACACTGTTATCGCTGTCACTGTTAGCGCTGTTAGCATCATTAGTTTGCATTGCTAGCACTATTAGTTTGTACTGTTGGCGCTGTTAGCACTGTTAGTTGTGAGCCGACGGTGTTATGTTGAAGTCTGTTCCCCTGTCCAATAGTGTTTCCCTCATTTTAAAGGGACTGTTTGTAACTTTTTACACGTATAAATCTACCGGGTGGGTGTCCCATGCGTGCTCGCGTATGCGCGCTCCCGTCTGGCTACGCTGTTCAGACAAGAAACTCCAACACAAACTACACGGAAGCACCAAAACCGCAAAGTTATATCTAGTGAAGCCCGTCTTGCCCGACCACGGCCAGAAGACACAGGGGAGACCGTAGCTTTGGTCTGCAGGACCGGAGTCTCTGCTCCTCTGCCTGCTTGCCTTCACTCACACACTGCACGCGTTCTCACGCTCCACTCTCACGTGCATGCGCGCACACTACACACTGCAGAAGACTTCGTAGCTCTGAGAATATCTAGTGAATGTACAGTGGACGTTTGTGCAGAAATAAATACTGCAGCTCCTCCAGACCAACAGAAGTTTTCCGTGTCTTGTGAAGTGACGGGGCTCCGCAGCGAGAAACGTTATCGTCTCCAACCGGGTGCGGGTGTCTCCCCTGTTCCTGGTCGGGAGGCTGAGGCAGGAAAAGCCAACACTAGGATCAGAACTAAATCATGTTCATGGAGAGACCTTCGTCTGGTCAGCTAACATTACTGCCAAGCAGGTGAAATATAGAGTGATATTGTGGTTTTAGCTGACGTGTGTCGCCTCACTGTTTTGACCGATGCTCGTTCGAGTCTATGTAGAGCGAGCACAAGCGCGAGCCGGACGCTGACTTTCGTTGACTTAACGGCCACAGGTGTTGCTGTTAACAAGCATTTCTGAAAGTTACAAACAGTCCCTTTAAAATGATAGCGCCCCCCCTAGGTAGTTAGGTGGGAAACACATATCATCAGGAAACAGTATGCCACACAACACCGGCTTGTTGTCACCATGTTGAGAGCCATTGAGAGGCAATTAGAAATGCTCCCAATCTCTTATGTAGCACAATTAATATGACTATATAAACCGTTTATGGAGGCTGTTTTTCAATGTGGTAAGCTGATTGGTCATTTTACTGCTTGTTTATTTTTTCAGTTCATCATTTTTATGACACAGCTCATGAATGTATATGTTTACAAGCTCACATTTAGCAGCGTCAAACATCAATACAGGCCACAATTAGCCTATAGGTTATAAAAATGTTTTAGGTTGACTATTGAGATTTTATATAGACTTATACCTTTATGAAGTTAACATAACAGTGAATGTACTTGTCATTTCACTGTCACACACAGCAAGATGTAACTCCCAACTTAAATAAAACATGTTGACATGTCAGCCATAAAAGCTGAGAGCTGAATACTAGCCTCTTTGTTCTCTCTGACAGGCTGCAGACTAGACTCACACAGATAGTGGACATCAAAGTGCAGCTCTGCCCCCA
>CAKALU010037110.1:0-12500 GCA_916700995.1 Hozukius guyotensis | reverse complement strand
TTCTGCTGCTGCTGTCAGCCCTTTCTTTCTGCATAGAGTTTGCCTTTTAATGGCCATTTAACTTCATGATAAATATAATTTATATTTATTTTAGACAGAGAAAGGTTCAGAAACGTGTGGTAATTAGTAAATAATAGTAATAATCCAAAATTAAAACTCCGTACTGTATTCATTTATGATGCTTTCCAAGTCACTGCTTGTTCCACATCACTGTCCGGCACATATTTCAGAATAAAAGCCTTGTGTTAACAAATGAAGGAATTCTGTGCAAAGAAAACCCGCCTTAGGGCTTTTATTTCGAAATGAAAGCAGGAAGTGTTGATTTAAACCCCAAACTTTATCAATTCTTTGAGCTCTCAAAGTGACTGCGTGTTCCACAGCACTGACTGCTCATATTTCAGAATAAAAGCCTTGTGTTAACAAATGAAGGGATTCTGTCTATAGAAAAAACGCCTGAGGGCTTTTATTTTGAAATGAAAGCAGGAAGTGTTGATTTAAAAACAAGTTTACTTAACTTTACCTTTTTTTCATCTCCGTAACATATTCTACAGATAGACCTCGAAACTGTAGTAAAGTCTTGCTGGTATGAAGTTAATATACAGTCAATAGATCACTTTCACTGTCTGTGACATATTCTACAGATGTCTACACATGTAAACTGCAGTAAAGTCTTGCTGGTATGATGTTAATATACAGTCACTAGATCACTTTCACTGTCTGTGACATATTCTACAGATGTCTAGACATGTAAACTGTATTATGTAGCTGATATGATGTCCATATACTGTCAATAGATCACCTTCACTCTCTGTTGCTGCTGGGACACGCAGCTGAGACGCGAGCCTCATGCGGGCAGTGTGTCCACCACTTAAGGCAAACAGTGGTTTGAGCTTTGTGTATGTGACATTTCAGCTCCAAGCTGATATCAAGTACAGCAGTAAATAAGGGTCTTAAAACTAGATTTTTGAAACAGGACCCATTTGCAAGACAGATCCAAAAGATAAAAGAAATAATAATGTAGGACCCACTTTAGTTGATTTTGTACATAAGCATATTGTAATTTCAAGTGTGCTGAGAGATAACTAGACTTCTGCACCTCCTCATGGCTCTGTTTTCAGGCTTTAAAACATCTACCCCGTGATGGGAGACTTTGGCCAATCACAGGTCATTTCAGATAGAGAGAGCGTTCCTATTGAGCGTTCCTATTGGCTGTGCTCTGGCTGGTGGGCGGTGCTTGGTATTTCATCAACTGATCTCAACATGGCTGCAGTTTCAAAATCAATTAATTGATGAATCCTGACACAGTTGTCCTGACAGTTCTGTGGTATGGTCCGTCTTCCCCACATCCTCATGTTGTTCTCTTGTTTTGAAATATTTGAAAGGAAAAAGTGATGTTTGAACTGTAAGCAGAAGCCGTCAATAGCCAGACTTCCTTTGGCAAAATCTTGATTTTGAAGTTAAAGAAAACGCCACATTCAATAAACAGAATTTGCATCTTCCTCTGTTCTGTTCATACATCTGATGTAAAATGAAAATATGATAGAAGATGATGTAATTTGGCAGCAGCTTACATTAAAACTTTGGATTCGAAACCGGCAAAATAACAACTCAGCCGCACACTGTGGCTGGCTAATTAGAAAAGAAAACACTGTAATAAACACTAGATTAGTCTTAACAACTTAAACCAGCTTACTCTCATTTCTCCACCAAACACAGACAGGAGGCTTAACATCTTTTCTTAACATTTTTTGATCCCCTGCTGTTCATGATAAATCCGTCTTCTTTGTTTTACTTGAATTCCTTTTGTCTTCCTCTAACATTTCCGTCTTCGACTACAAGTCAGAAATGCTCACAGGCTGACGTGTGCCAACCTGTCCTGACTTACAGGTTTAGCACACACACACCAGACGCTCACTCTGGTTGTTCAGGCCTCAGTTTAACTCTGTCAGGTTTGCAGTAGACAAGCAGCCTCTTGTATGTGTTTACTGGGATATAACAGTTATCTCTCCGCCACGGTATCTTTAATCTCACCACAATAAGAGGCCAGTATAACAAAGCAAGGCTGGGGCTCTTGACGTGCAGTACTGTGTTGACACACCTTAGGAAGACATGTGGCCTTTGTGTTGATATGACGGGATCACCTCTGGGTGTGTAGAGTTGACAATGACACTCATGTATGCAAATATCCCCGACAAAGCGAGCTTTAGGGAGCATCTGTGAAGTGTTTGAGTGTGAAGGCAGGACCCTCCCTGTGTAATGTTTAAACCACAAGACTGTGCTCCGCTCCAAGTGTAAACAGGGATTTGAAATACATTTCTCCCAGAATTGAAAGTGATTGCAGGTTCATCCGAGGTTTGAGTAACGTGCACACACATGTTCATTGTTTAATGTTGCTCTGAATTTGTGAGCATGAAGTTTCTGCTTGTGTAGTCACATTCTTACGCACTCTCGTTTTCAAGACTGTTTAGAGTTACGGTAAACAAGAAGATGTTCCAGTTAAAGCAACACCTTCACTAGGCTTATAGGGCAGATGGGATGAATCAACAGCTTCTACAGAATATCAGCAGTACTTTCTGAGGAATGTTATCTGCAGAAAGCCAAGGGGAATGTCAGAATCATTTGCCATCATCAGTTAAAATAATTTGTGATTAAGTGCAGAGCGGTCATGATGATAGAGTTTCTCCGAATGGGAAGTTACTCAGTCATAGTTTCCTTTTCCTTGTTTAGTATCTGAATTTCGTAATGTATTCCGGTATATCCAGTTATTGTTATGTAATACACTGACTAATAAAAATGGACTCTAATTGAAAGACTAACAGAGGCAGCGCTTATTCGGTTTTGCTCACTAATTATCTGACACCGTACATGGCAATTAACATTAATGAGAGTGTAAGTAGAGGAGAGGAGGGGTGGGGCAGGTGAAGGACAGGATGCAAGGGTTCGGTCACACTTGCATACTTGAATGTTCCCTCCACCTCTCATTCATTTCTATTGAAGCCCGTGTGACTGACATATACAAGAGTGCTTTTCTGGTTTCGGTGTGAGTTCAGGCTAGCTCTGGCACATTCGTAAATATAGCACAGCAGCCTAATGTCCAGCCAGTTTATGTCTTTGCTTATATGCTGTACAGTAGCTATATGGAATACAAAGGTATAAGGTACTACAAGTGGCATTAGCCACTGTTCGCATTCTTTTAGCCCGTAGTTTTCTAATTTTGGCCTCACTGTGAATTAAAGTTTCTCTCCGATAATTTAGCAATGCACTGTCATAAAATTTGGTGACTCATAAGAAACACAAAAGAATGTCCAAATGAATGCAGCAGAGCTCAAGATATCCTGACTTTTAGTCCCTAATATGGCTAAAGCTCTAAAAACACTGGATCCTCCAAAATGCAACTAATGTCTTTCATTAGATCCTCCCAGCCTGGTAAATACCCACATCTTTCAAACTTCATTTCCAGTTTGTAACACAGGCTTTCCGTTATATATTTGAAGTCTCAAGCCAAATTTGAGATGTTATCAGAGGTATTTTCTAATACTTTAAAGCGAGACTTAGCTTAACTTTTGCTGAGCAGCTGCCACTGCGGCCACGAATGACAATTATGGGATGCGGCTAAAATGCTAAAACCTACTACTGTAACGCTGAATTCACACCAGAGCAGCGGTGAAGTGCAGCCTGCAGCGAATTGCCTTGCAATGCCTTTGAAAAGCTGCGGCGGCCGCTTCCATGCTTGGCGAGCTGCGTCCGTTTGATTCTGCGGCGAAGAGTGGCCAAACTAAAAGTTGGGAAAAGTTTAACTTTTAGCGGCTGGATTCGCGGCCAAGAGAATACCCGCAGCCAATCAGTAAACAGATCCTGTGGCTCATGTGGCATGTTGAGCTATGTTACAAAGAAAAAAGAGGAGAAACGTCACAAAGTCAGTGAACTAAATGTCTTTGTCTACACAAGATGCTTTCAGGCACAGTATTGAGTGTAGGTCACCCACGTTTTGGCAGTGCTCAGAGCCCAACACACTGTAACTAGTTACATGTGTAAAAGAAGAAGAAAATTGACTTAAAAAGTAATAAGATGCTTCAGGTTGTGTTTACATGCGTATAGGCCTTGCATAAGTGAAATGCTAGCCAGTTACTCAGTTGGTTGCAATCTGCAACCACACCACTAGATACCACCAAATCCTACACACTGTACCTTTAAAAAAGGCTTCCTTCAGAGCCAGAGATGATGTTTTACTTATTTTACATGCAGTGTTTTTGTGACAAGTAAACAGATCTTTATTCATGAAATTGGCGGATAAGGTGGAAAGCAAAGAGCAGAGGCCTGCACCTCCTCCTGATCTGTGTATACAGTATATTGTCATTTGTTAATTTATTCATCTGAGGTGGAAGTCACAGTGGGACTTGATTCAGTCTGACTCATACCACTGCAGGACACTAATCATACGGCGAGACTAGCTTCGTAGTAAATCTGTGAAGTCTTTTGAGGGTTGGACTGTCCTTCCAGCAGAAGCCCGTGGGTGTGTTGAATCGAAACGTACGCGTTGGACCCCCCTTTAGGAGTTTGTAATCCCAGGGTGAAGTTGTTGAGTCAGCTGCAAGGCGGGAGTGGAAGAGGTTTGATGGATTAAACTCTTATCCTCACTCACCCACTACACGTTTCCTCTGGCCGTCGCTGCCTGATGAATTACAATTGGCCTGGAGGAAGCAGGAGGGGAGAAAAAGAGGGAGAGGAAGAAAGAGTTAGAAAAAGAGATTGATGCTTGGTCTGTGTTTGGACTGACCTTTAGAGTGTATTCAACACATTTTTGTAGTTTTCTAAAGTTTGGTACAGCTCATACGTCTGTAGGGTTAAAAGCGGAATAAGAATAGTAAATGCAGTATCAAAATTGCAATTTGTGACATTTTCACACAAAGAAATGTCTGATTTTTTTGTCTTTATGAACATAGAGTGATTCCCCATAAATCAATTTAATGACAGCTTTTAGATTTGCTGTTCCAAACACCCGGTGTCTGGTACATCTCTCTGGTAGTGATACATTTCACACATGAGCGAGGATAGTCACCATGGATGACAGAAAACAGCACCACCTGCAGAAGGTCAAACTCAACAGGATATCCAGGGAATGTCTGATTGACAAGTGATCTGTGTGTGGAGTGCAGAAGCTGAGAGCTTAGAACCAAAAATTAAGAAATCATAAAATAAAAAAGGAGCAATTTTACAGATAAGGACTATAGACTGTATATATAAGAAGTGGATTTAGTCACTGTGATGTCACCCATTGGTTTGTGGACTGCCGTTTTGAAGCCTCAAGTTCGGCATTCTGGCGGTTGCCATCTTGTTTTTTTGCAACTAGAAGTGAGAGGGTGAAGTTAAGCACAACCGAACGCTGAATAAGACATTTTTAGGTGACCAAAATGGTACAATTAACTTTCATAAACTGAAAACACACAGTGAAAGGGTTAAAGTATGTAAGACGAAAACACGGACAACACCCAGACCGGACAATGCCGTGGTAGTGACCTGTCAATCACAAGGTAGCTACACCCTAAAGTATACCCTGCTTTATGGTCTATTTGACTCTAAATGGGACCATAATTTACTAAATGAACATCATGCTGTATTGAAGAAGACTTGAAACTAGCAATTGAGACCATAAACTCATGTTTACAATGTTTACTGAGGTAATAAATCAAGTGAGAAGTAGGCTCATTTTCTCATAGACTTCTATAAAATCAGACTTCTTTTTGCAACCAGAGGAGTCGCCCCCTGCTGGCTATTAGAAAGAATGCAAGTTTAAGGCACTTCTGCATTGGCTTCACTTTTCACACCCGGAGGCTGTCGCCTGATAAGGAAGGAATGAAAAGGCTGTAGTGTTGAGAGAGGAGAAACAGAGAAAGTACTTGTGCTCTGGTATGTGCAAATGTTTGCTTTTGTCATACATTACATGACCACAAGTATGTGGATGCCTGAATATTACACCTCTATGTGATAGTTGCACATGTCATTCCAAAACCTGTGTGCATAAATCTACTGCTTTAACAGCCATTGATGTTTGGCAATAAGGCCCAGTCTGTGTTCCAGTTCATCCCACAGGGGTCGGATGGGGTTGAGGTCCAGGCTATGTACAGGCCAGTCAAGTTCTTCTTGGGGAAACCATTTCTTTATGAACCTGGCTTTGTGCACTAATGCATCATCATGTTGCAACCAGTGGGCAACCTCTGTGTCTGTAATGTGAAGCCAAAGCAGAAGTGCCTTAAACCTGCATTCTCTCTAATATCCAGCAGGGGGTGACTCCTCTGGTCAGATTGTATAGAAGTCTATGAGAAAATGATCCTACTTATCACTTGATTTGTTACCTCAGTAAACATTGTAAACATGAGTTTATGGTCTCAATAGCTAGTTTCAAGTCTTCTTCAATACAGCATGATGTTCATTTAGTAAATTATGGTCCCATTTAGAGTCAAATAGACCATAAAGCAGGGGATGTTTTAGGTCGTGGCTACCTTGTGATTGACAGGTCGTTACCACGGCGTTGTCCTGTCTAGAAGTTGTCCGTGTTTATTGTCTTACAACTTTAACCCTTTCACAGTGTGTTTTCAGTTCATGAAAGTTAATTACAACATTTTGGTCGCCTAAAAATGTCTTATCCAGCATTTGGTTGTACTTAGCTCCACCCTCTTGTGTCACTTCTGGTTGCAAAATACCAAGATGGCGATGGCCAAAATGCTAAACTTCAGGCTTCAAAAAAGTGACTACGTCTACTTCTTATATACAGTCTTTGGTTGAAACAAGAAAAGACCTTCCTCAAACTGTTGACACCCTATTGTACAAATATCATGTTAAGCTGTAGCATAAATGTTTAATTTAACTGGAACTAATGGGCCCAAACCATGAAAACAACCTCAGAGTTAAAGTACAAAAAAGTATCTGAACACATACCTTTGGCCCTACATTGTATTTGCTTGTCTTGGCACAACTGCATGTTCATGACTGAGTGGAATGAATGCGTAGATAAAATGTGCAGTGCGATAAGTTGTGTCCATCTCAGGGGTTCCCTCCCATTACACCACTCAACACTTACACTCTCCCTCAACTCTGTCTGCGAACACACTGTTACCTGAACCTGTTATTCCCAGCCCGCAGTCCAGCCCCGCATGAAAGACAGGCCTTGTTGATAAAAAAGAAAACTAACCTGGGCTTGTGAAACCTCTCACAAAGGAGAGAAGAGGCTCTTTGTAACCCACTGAGCTCTTATGTGGGTTTGGTCCTGTCCTAAGTGTTTCCTCCAAAACCGGTGCGACAGAGAATCGGGTTTCCTCCGGTGGTCCCTTTGTTTCTGAGCCATAATGAAGAGAGGAAAGGCACAAACACACACCGTCTAGGAAATCATGTAATGAAACCAATTTCCTGATTCAGAGAGTCGTGCCAGCTGCTTGATTTCTCCTGCAGTGTTTCCTCCCTTCTCTTTAGTCTTAACATCCTCTTGGCCAATGGAAACCAGATCTAGTCTATACCATAAAGGAAAACACTGATTGGTAACTGTGTGGTATCCCCATGGTATCCGGATATCATGATGTACCGTCCAGTCATGGATATTAATATACTTTTGACTAAAAACAGCTCTTCTCCCTCTGCTGTTTATAAATCTGCATATTTATCAGCAACTGCATCAAGAAGCCCTACAGCTATAAGACGACACGAAAACATTGACAAAGATTTGCAATAAGGCGAGCGTGGTTCGTTCATTCTGTGGATTGTTTTCAAGACATTCAAAGAAAAATATTTAGAATACCAGAGAATGTTTGCTGAGCAGTTATGACAAGAGTTCAATATACCAAGCATGCCTCTCTTCAGTGTGAAACACACCCAGACTGACCTGAAAATGCTACGGTTTAGGTAACTAAGTAGGCCAGAATGATTCAATCTGATGAGACAGTTCTGTTTGTCTGTTAGATAACAGGATATCTCAAAAGGTTGAGAGATTTTAGGGTTAAAGGTAGGTCATGGTTCAAGGAAGAATTGATTATTTTTTGATGCCGAACATAGGCTATAGGATTGGAAGGTGCTTGGAGGTTGTCTTTTCTTCTTTACCCAAACCAAAAACAGAAGTGCAAAAGTGTAATGGATCAAACAGTGTGTTTATCTGCTCTAACGTGAGCTGATAGCGTTATTCGGCTAACTAGTTTAGGCTACTGCATACAGATGTAACAGAGCGTTACTTCTAAGGCCAAGGAGCATTTCATTAATTTGTGGGGTTACGTTCATGATGTAATTTTCCCACTGTGTGGAAGCTCGTCACGGATGTTATTAGTGTTAATTAGCATGTAATATAATTAGCAGCTCTTCCCTGCTCTTTTTTGGATATGGGGAAGTTTATACTCCAACAACCCCAGCCAAACTCATTCATTATCTGAGATAGCAAAAACATACTGTTTGGAAATATAAACAATTAAACATCAATCTAACCTCTGTTTTGCCTCTCCAAGCATATAAGTTAAGCACTTTTTCCTTATCATACATATAATACTTGTTCTAACTAGCTATACACTGTAAAACACATTGCTATATCACCATGTCTGACAACTTTTTCCCTGGGGCCTGTTAGTTTTAGCGTAAGTCTTTGCACGATATCATGTCTGTAGCTATCAAGTGCATGATTAAGACCTTTGCAGGCTACAGTGTTCTTGTTTTAAAACAAGGCTTGAAATATATATATATATATATATATATATAAAAATATCCGGCAGTGTTTTCATCCAACTAGCTACAGTCGATCCTATTTGCCTGTGACAGTTGTCGTTTAAGCGAAATCAACAGTTGTCAGTTAGAAATAAGAAGCATGCTTTTTTCTACCTTTGTCTGAAATCAAGGACCCACTGTTTCAAAAATTACAAAGAATTTAGTGTGACGAATCTGCCATCATTGTCATCATAGACTGTATATACTGTATAGATGGACGATACATCTCCACTTCCTCCCACTGTGCAAAAGTGAAGGCAAAATATCCCGGATACTGCATACTATCTTAAGATTTTGAAGTCATTTGGAGCCAGAGTCTGTGCAGTGGTGATGGGCTGGAGACGTGGTATCAAGGTCCCGCCCAAACACCCGCCCGAGCCAATCACGAGCCGAGCACGGCCTCAGCTTGTTAGCGTGAGCCACCTAGCTGCTACGTTAGCACCACAGTAGCTGTTTGGCTAGTAAGACACAACAACTAACCATAATATCTCTATAACTACATTTATGATCAAATTGACACGTTCTATTACACAGACTTGTGACGGTTATGGAAAGTTAAAGTTACATCTCCTCCCTTGTACAATTCCAGAGCCTCCGGCTGTGACTACTTCACTCAGAGCAGCTGTCAATCACAGCTGTCAATCGTGATGTCTCACCCCCTTTTTATAGCATCAAATAACTAATTAAAACTATCAGAAAAATGAACACTTGAACATACATCAGCATGATAAGAACTACCTTAAATGACAGAAACCATCATACTGCAGCCAGCCACCAGGGGCCGATCAGGTTTTGGCTTCACTTTTGGGGAGATGTCATGTTGTCCATCTTTATATACAGTCTATGGTTATTTGCTATGCATATAGGCATAGCAACAGTAACTAAGGGAGTTGAGGCTTAGTTAAGAGTTAATTCTGATTAGTACAACACCGCCCCCCTACTTCTGCCAGCCGTTTCTTCTGCACTGACACAGCGCATGCATAGATCTGGCAACGTGAGACATAGACACTATAAAACATAGTAGAGGTTATGCAGTTATAAACCTGCCTACACTCTTTGACATTGGATGAAATATTATATAGGCAGGTCAAACACTACTTTATATTTTTTGGGCCTCTTTGGGAGGCTTTTATACAATCTCTTGGGATGACTGCCAAGTCAAGCAAACCTAATCACACTCGAGTGGGCTTGGTTTGATTATTTTACAGTAGATGAAAGTATTTGCCCTCTTTGGCTTCAGACGGGCCGGTGGACCGGCGCAGATTGTACCAAGTAGTGTTGACGGAATCAAGTGCATTAAAGGTTCAGCAAGTTCACTTTATTGTGATATATTGTACATATTGACTTATGGACTAATGCCAACACCATATCTAATGGAGAATTTGTGTGTGTGGACTTGTGCCAACAGTGAGCCGGCTGAGAGATGCCAAATCCGACACACATGATACACACAAATACAACAATGGAAGCTACATTTTTACGACCTATTTCCAGTTATTCCTGATGCTATGCTGTTCAGAAATAGAAACATCTGGAGTTTACATTGACAAAAACACACACACACACGCACACTTTCTCCAGAAGTTTGTGTTAGATAAGATGCTGACCTGAGGTGAAATCCCACACGTGTGAAAATCTTTAATTGTCGCTATAATAGTTTTACGTTCAAGCAATCACTCAGCAAAGTGTCAGCGCACTTCACACAAAAGCTCTAATTTTGTCTTGTTAATTACAAGCGAAGAGTGTAATTGATCTCCTTCACATGTTTCACAGCATTTAATAACTTAAATGAGAGGAACGTGGAGTGGAGAGAAAGTGTGAACGAAGACTGAGATTATTTTTTCTATGCTTTATCTGATCTGAAATGTGATATTTTTGTTGATTTTCTTGTTCTGACTCAGCAGCACCTTTGTGCCAACTTGACACACCTCAGCATAGACGTATTTAAAAGCCTTTGAATCAGTTCAATTATACTCATACAGCATGATTCTGAAAGATATGAGCTTGCAAGAATTTGGGAATTAAACCTATATTGGCTTTGTCTTACATTACTCTGCAACTATTCTGCACAAAAACTACAGCATGCCAGACAATGTCTGCAAAATTCGAAACATAATTAGGATAAATGTATATATTTGTCTGGCCCTTCCCTCCTCTGTAGGGTACATAGCTCCATCTTAATTAGCCGTGAAAGCTCTCTCTCTCTGTGTCTGGAAGCTGGGTGTGGTCAGCAGGATGTTCAGACATAAACAAGTGAACGACTTGGACTGGACAGACAGCAGAAGAATGGACAGACAAACAAGCAAACAAACACTATTATCTTATCTCCTTCTTACAGGCTGCAATTACGTACAGAAAAATACATTTCCCATCATGTTGTTATCCTCTAGCTCCCTCCATTCAGCACTCACTCCTTCATCTACTCAATCACACTGCTCTTTCATCATTTAAGCTCACTCTCTCGTTTCTGCTTGTTTATCTCTTTCTCTAAATGAGTCAAATTCGGCACTTCACTCATGTAATGGCATGCATCCTCCTCAGCAATTAGTGCCTGCTAATGACCGATTAAATAGCGATCATGTACTTTTAGCCGCAGGGACAAATTAGTACAGTAATTGAGACACTGTACGTAGCCCCAACTGTTCTGTCATTTTGCTAATATCTGCTCTGCCTTCAAAAAGGCCTAATTAACCTTAATTCTTAATCAGCTCAGCTTGCGTCAAAGGACGGCGTAGTTGAAAGCGTTTTACTATTTTGTCGCAGAAAGGAGATTAGCGACGCTTATTTAAATTCATAAATAGATTGGTTAAGGGAAGAAATTTGGAAATGAGGTGTTATGGCCTGAAGGAGTGCTATATGAAGCATGATGAATCATTTCAGCATCAGCTTTTAAACAATTTGGTAGAGGAGGATAGGCATTGCACTATTTTTGCTAATCTTCTTCTATACTCGTAGAAATTGAGGGGTTCGTCTGTGTATACTGGTTTGATGACTCATGAATGTTATTACAGAGATTCTCTTCTATGTATAAACCAGACGGAGAGTCTACACAGCTATGCTAGCAGCTGTGAGGCTGTTCTACAGCGGTGCATTGGGCTACATGCTAATGTCACCATGCTAACATGCTCACAGTGACAATGTTAACATGTTGATGTTTTGAGTTATATAATATTGACCATGTTCCCTGTCTTAATTCAGCATGTTAGTGTGCTAACATTTGTTAATTAGCACTGAACAGAAGTACAGCTGAGGTTGATGGGAATGTCATTAGTTTTGGAGGTATTTGGTCATAAACAGTGGGCTACCTCCGGTTCTGAAAAGTGAAGTCAACGTGGAAGTGCCTTAAACTTGCATTATTTCTAACAGCCAGCAGGGGGCGACTCCTCTGGTTGCAAAAAGAAGTCTATGAGAAAATGAGCCTACTTCTCACTTGATTTATTACCTCAGTAAACATTGTAAACATGAGTTTATGGTCTCAATCACTAGTTTCAAGTCTTCTTCAATACAGCATGATGTTCATTTAGTAAATGATGGTCCCATTTAGAGTCAAATAGACCATAAAGCAGGATATGCTTTAGGGCGTGGCTACCTTGTGATTGACAGGTTGCTACCATGGCGTTGTCCGGTCTGGGAGTTTTCCGTGTTTTCGTCTTACAACTTTAACCCTTAGAGTGTGTTTTCAGTTCATGAAAGTTAATTGTAACATTTTGGTCTTATTCAGCGTTCGGTTGTACTTAGCTCCACCCTCTCGTGTCACTTCTGGT
>CAKALU010037108.1:0-17369 GCA_916700995.1 Hozukius guyotensis | reverse complement strand
GACCAGACCGCCGACAGGACACGTGGATAGAGAGTCGGCCGGACCGCCAACAGGACACGTGGATCAGGAGTCGGCCGGACTGCCAACAGGACACGTGGATCAAGAGTCGACCAGACCGCCAACAGGACACGTGGATCAGGAGTCGACCAGACCGCCGACAGGACACGTGGATCAGGAGTCGACCAGACCGCCGACAGGACACGTGGATCCGGAGTCGGCCGGACCGCCGACAGGACATGTGGATCAGGAGTCGGCCGGACAGCCAACAGAGCCAACCAGAGCTCCCTGTGCCGTAACGCCCAGCAGGTTGGCTATATGGCCGACTTTTTAGATTTGAGGGAGTCTAACAGCCCTCGATCTCCTGTAGACTCCGCTAAAATCGGCAGTTCTACTACCTCAGTCTCCAGATCCTTCATAGACCGGGTTATGTCTCTAGTGACATTGCGAGTGTACTGTTGGCAAAGTTCTTTAATTTGTGCTTTGACAAAATCCCAACACTGCTGAATACAGCTAAAAGCAGGTTTAATTTAATAATAATAATTAATTCATTTAATTTAATTCATTTAAAAGGCCAATGTTAAAATGCCAATAGGCACTATCAAAATGTACATTATTAATAAAAACAGAACAGGAAACGAGACAGTGATCAGTAAAACCCACAGGCTGAATGTGACATCTTTTAAAAATGTTCACATGGTGATTAAAACAATAAAGACGGTCATGCGCGTGCATGTGAGGTGGAGCGAGCTGTGCGAGTGAGAACGAGTGCGGTGTGTGAGTGAAGGCAAGCAGAGGAGCAGCAGAGACTCCGGTCCTGGAGACCAAAGCTACGGTCTCCCCCGCGTCCTCCGACCGCGGCCAACACTGTTTAACAGACGGGCTTCACTAGATAGAACTTTGCGGTTTCGGTGCTTCCGTGTAGTTTGTGTTGGAGTCTTGTCTGAACAGCGTAGCCACACGCGAGCGCGCATGGGACACCGACCCGGATTGATTTATATGTGTAAGAAGTTAAAAACAGTCCCTTTAATTTTTCTTATGGTCAGGATGTATAAAGCAGCACAGCCCCGTGTCATTCCTCTCTCCAGACAGCATCACATTTCTATGAGAACAGGTACCGTTACTGTTTAAAACATGGGTCTGAAATAAAGTCATCTCGTGTCATGCATTAGCATTACTTTATGATTTGCACTATTATAAAGTGTCACCAAGAAAACAATAGTCTAACGCTACAGCAACCAACCAAATAAGTGTGGGCATCAGCATCATGATTAGCATGTGTTACATATATCATTGGAAAATACACAGTATATACATACTTTTTAGAATTATCTGGACCGGGACAAACTAATAAAAACCAAGATTTTCCAACGACCGGTAAAACGCAGAGGTCAACCACAGAGGTCAACCTGGTCCGGAACAGTTAACATTGGCTTGTTAACGTTAGGTAGCTAGCTTTTGCTTGCCAAATATTGACCACGCTACATGATTGGCACCCAGCCGCCCCTCTCTGATCACTTTTATTCATTTTATGAATTTACTTTGTTTTTTTCCTGATTTAAGAGAATGAATTAGATTCTCGCTGTTGTTTAATCTGATTGTTTATAAATGCTATATAATATATAATATATTATATAAAGTTAATGATTGTGTTTTTATACCTGACATTATTTCTTCTTCTATTTTAGATTTTTGTTTAATCTGTTTCAGACTTATATATTGTTTCATTAGTGCATCATATTTTGTATTTTTAGCTTTATTTAATTCTCTGCATTTATATTTTAGGAACTCTTTTATTCTATGTTTTAATATTTCCCATAATTTAATTGTATTATTTTTTGTATTTCCTGTTTCAGTTTTATTAATAAATGTGTATTTTATTTTAAGTATTCCTGCACCGCATTTTCATATCGCGCCGGTGGAGAAATGTCTTTTAGGGCCTGGTCACAAAAAAGTGACATGAAATGTGTAGTTCTAGAGGCTTGGTGACATAGTCACTGCTCAAAGCGATAGTTGGCAAACTACTGCAGCTATCAAACTAACCGCTAATACATTTACATTCACATTTACTCTCTGAGCTTGTATCTATTTTCTCTGCACTGAGCAAGCCCCCAGGAAGTGCGCCGATCATCAATTCGGATTTTCATAGTGGCCAAACGGCGGTATTGCAACTCTCGTGTCAGTCACGTGATGCCATTGGGCCCAAAAAGACTTATTCCCATAGACTTACATTGGGAAGAGACATCTGTAACTCAGCGGATACCTTTTTTGAGGTGAACGAACTTCCCAGTACGAACACTCTAATAGTCCTTATTTAAAAAATTAAGTTTTTAAAGTTGTAAAACGCACTAATAGCTGAATCCAGAGTTATTTCCCCAACGCAAGCCACGTCGACAGCGTGACGTTAGGACCCCGTGACCAAGTCATGTGACCGAGTGGACGCTACTGCGCCAATCATCTCGGACGCTACTCCGCCAAGATCCGGGTACTTTTCCAGACGGAAGTTGAGCCATTTAGGCTTCATGCGCCAATGAGCAACTCTCATAGGAATGAACGGAGCCCCGCCTCCAACGCTGGATCCAGTTCTTTTAATACATCCACGGTACTGAGCCTTTTACTCGCCCCCCTGGCATGATGTTCTCAGGATTGGACGTCATTAAAGCGTTATTGAAGAGGTTAAAAAAAAGTTTTCTCTTAGAAAGCTCATTACCTTGATCACTACAGGACAATAAGTTCATAGTTTATTCAAGAGATGTATTTGTGCCATTGAGTCTTATCACTATCTGCGAACCATTCTTCTTATGTGAAGCAGTGTGTACTCCAACAGGAGTACAACTTCAGCACAAATTTGCAGGTTAAATTTCATGGAAATGAAATGAAAGGATTCTTACCCAATGCATGCTGGGATAGATTGCAGCCCTCCCATGACACTGAACGAATGAGCAGGTAGGTCTATAGAAAATCCCTAAAATTCTTGGTTTGATTTGATATCAAACAGTGTTATCATGATGCATTTTTTAAAGAGCAAGAATGCCTGAGCATCAGGCCTCACATTTGCATTTTCTTGTTTGAGACTCGAGAATAAAACACTGTAGCGTAGCCTGACCCATTTAAACAGTCTTCTCTCAGAAGCACATGTAACAGAAAGAAAAGGCCGCGTTTTACATTATAACAAAAATAAGCCAGATCTGCAGCAACTCCAACCCAGTATATTCCCACATGACCGTTCCCTCCCAGTTCAGATGGTTGACATGCTGCCACAAGCCAGTGGCCACCAGTGGCCGCAGCGAGGGCTACCATATGCTGCACAGCGGGTCATCTGGGAGCTGCACATCCTGGCTCAGTATCAGGCTTCATTACTACCGCAGGGTCAGCCAGGGAGGAGGGCAAGGCTCTATACAGCAACGACTCCGTCAGAGACGAGCAGCTCTGAATTCACTCAGCCAAATGTTTCACATCAAACACCTATATTCTGTTTCACAGCTTTTATTCTGCCTCCGAACAAAGAAAGCCCGGAGTTGGACTTGTGTAAGAGAGTTGGAGAAACAGGAGTTTCGCAAAGAGGGTTTCTGTTAGAGAGAATTAGGTTAATATCACTCAGCTATGGATGTCCTCAGGGCTCTCTCTCTCTCTCTCTCTTGTTATCAATGTTTTAAAAGCAGATTTTTGAATGTTTAAAAAGGCTTGAAACTAAAGCATGTGATTCTGTCCTCACTCTGCTCAGCTCACATCGGCTCCCCGCAGAAAGAGAGCAAGAAATCTTCTTCATATAAAGGGAAAACTATCCCAGTAAATGTGATGTTTTATTCAGAGCCACTTCACTTCATCATCCTCAGTCCCCCTCCTTTACCCAGTGAAACTCTAAATCTACCTCCACAAACTGAAAAGTACCTTGATGAAAGTCTCTGGGCTTCCACTGAACTTTAGACATCTTGTTGATTCTCCCTGCCGGCGCAGGTGCGTGCTGCTAAAGCTAGACTGTGAGTGTATTTGTATGCAGCATTGAGATGCTTTGATCAACATAGCAGCTCTGGCTGAGGCAGGGTGGTTGGGGAGGGTCAGATTTACATTCTCACCCATGGACACGCAGAATATTGACTCCAGAGTCTGTCTTACAGTTGTACGCCTCCACCAACCAGTGTCTGTCCAAATTGTCATCACTTCATCATTTTATCCTGTTAGACATTTGTGTGATATTGTCATAACTACCTCCGTCACGGCCGTAGGCCTAGGAAGGAGGTAGTGTTTTCACGGCGTTGGTTTGTTTGTTTGTTTGTTTGTTTGTCTGTTAGCAGGATTACTCCAAAAGTCAAAGATGAATTTTAATGAGTGAGGTGTGGCAATGAACAATCCATTAGATTTTGGTGGCGATCCGGATCATGGCCTGGATTCAGGAATATTTTTAAGTATTCCGATCAGCCAGAACATTAAAGGTCCCATATTATAAAAAAGTGAGATTTTCACGTTTTTTTTATTATAAAGCAGGCTTAAGTCCTATATAAATACTGTGAAAGTATCGAAATGCTTAATCCACAGAGAAATACACACAGTCCGTAATCAGAAACGGAGCTTTTGAAACAAGCCATCAGGATTTCTGTCCATTTGTGATGTCACAAATCTAAACTATTTAGACCATTTCACAGTTTTAAACGTAAACATTGTAAACGGGTCCCATCTTATTTCCTGTTGCAGTGTATGTGAATGACATCAGCTGACAGGAAGTAAACATGGACCCAAGCTGTTGCCTAGCAACGCAATTCTGTTGCAATTCCATTGAAATGCGCTAAAACGGCGCGTTTCACACAACGGGTAATTACAGGTATATTCAAGCAGACAGTATGTGGAAAATAAAGGTTTTTTTAAAAATTACAGCATGACCCCTGGGTTAGAAGCTATAAATGTACTGCGAGCTGAACACACAGAGACTTTTAAAAACGTCTTTCACTCAGAGAAACTCATGCATTTGTTATGAGCAGACTACAGTAGATAACTGCAATTCTCTGTTTTTGGGTCTTCCAAACGAAACAATCTGTAGATTAAAATTTATCAGAAGAGATAGAGATAAGATCAGAACCTATAACTCTCCAGTCCTCCAAAACCTTCATTGCTTACCTGTTGCTTTCAGAATACAATTCAAAATCCTCCTTCTGGTTTACAAAGCAACTTCCTAGTCTGGCATCACAGTACATCTCAGACATGCTGACAGTTTATAACCCGACCAGATCACTCCGGTCACGAGGTGGAAATCTCCTCCATGTGCCCAGAGCACGTTCTAAGTCCGGAGAGATGCCTTTCAGTATTCATGCAACTATAGAGTGTACCAGTTTACCTGCCGATCTTAGACCTGCTCCGACACTGTGTTCTTTTAAAACCAAGACCTCCCTCACTGAAGCATTAATGTGTGTTAAATGAACACACCGTATTTGTACAATATGCTTGTTTGTATGTGTACACGTACATGTATTTCTATATGTATGGATGGATCAATGCCTCTGTTTATTTGCACATTTTTGCTGCTTTTATTTTGTTGCTTTGTTTTTGGGTTTATGTGAAGTGCTGTGATGCTTTTGTATGATATGGTGCTTTACAAGTACTTTAAAATTGAATTTAATGGATTGAACAAATTGAGCCATTGTTACAATGCTATTTTGTGTCTGTATTAAAGGTCCCCTATCCTGCTCATTTTCAGGTTCATACTTGTATTTTGTGTTTCTACGAGAACATGTTTACATGCTGTAATGTTCAAAACCCTTTATTTTCCTCATACTGCCTGCCTGAATATGCCTGTATTTACCCTCTGTCTGAAACGCTCCGTTTTAGCGCATTTCGACAGAATTGCACTGCAACCAGGAATAAACTGGGACACATTTAGAATGTTTACATTTAAATCTGTGTAAAGGGTCTAAACATTGTATATTTGTGACATCACAAATGGACAGAAATCCTGACGGCTTGTTTCAAATGCAGAGTTTCTGAATACGGGCTGTGTGTATTTCCCTGTGGATTGAGCGTTTCGATATTTTCACAGTATTTATATAGGACTTAAGCCTGCTTTATAATAAAAAAAACTTGAAAATCTCACTTTTTTATAATATGGGACCTTTAACAGTTGAGCCATATTGCTTTTTGGGCAATGGTCCAGGTGAGTATGGCGTTGCAGTATTTGTGCAGGTGACTGATGGGTGTGATGTCTCCAAAGAGGCAGAGGGAAGGGGAAAGTGGAACACAGTGACCCAGGTTTTTTGAGATGATAGTTATTATGTTGTTCCAGAAGTTGTGGGTTAGTGTGCCGAGCCATACTGAGTGAAATAATCGGTCTGTGGTGTAGAGAGTGCGTTGGGGACATACAGTAGGTCAGTGTCTGAGACCCATTAGGTGCATTCTGTGTTGATTTATGTGTGTTCTGTGTATGAGCGTATATTGAATGAGCTGTAATCTGGTCCCTTCTAATGAATCGCCACCTTATCGTGGTGGAGGGGTTTGTGTGCCCCGGTGATCCTGGTAGCTGTGTTGTCGGGGGACATTAGCTCCTGGTAGGGTCTCCCAAGGCAAAGTGGTCTCAGGGGAGGGGCCGGACCGAGAGCGGTTCACAGACCTCAATGAATCGGACTACACAGACTGGAGCATCCTCGCCCGGACAAGGGAGACCCGGGGCCCCCTCTCCTGGAGCCAGACCCGGCTCCAGGAGGGGGGGATTACTGGTGATCCATTTTCTAAGTCTGATTTTTCTACGTTTTTTTTTTTTGCCTCTCAGGGGAAACAGGTGGTAATACTTACTTCATCCACCAGAGGTAGTGTTCTAAGTAGGACTAAGCGTTCAGGTTTTCTTCCAGGTTCATGGGTCCATGTTTACTTCCTGTCAGTTTATGTCATTCACATACACTGAGACAGGAAATAAACTGAGACACATCTGGACGTTTACAACTGTGAAATGGTCTAACGTTATATTGTCTGTTAGCAAGTTATGTAACATTACTGCGATGTCTTTTGTTTGACTAGGAATGTATTTTAATCTGCCGTTAGCGTTAGCTGTACTGACGTTAGCCGTACTGACGTTAGCCGTTAGCCCGCTAGCTAGAAGTGAAAACATGTTCATGGCTAAAAAACAGTTACGACCCAGGTTAAGTCGACTGTCGAGCTAACGTTAGTTTACTGTAACGTTAGTTTGTGTTGGGTTTTGTCACATTATTTGAGGGAACTAAATTCTTCCACCTGTTTTCCTAAAGAGAAGATGAAAAAAGGAACTTAGAGAAATCAGCCTAAAAAAAAAATAATAATTCACTTGTTTTCAGACAGGAAAGGAAGTAACTTAGAAAAATCTGCCTACATTTTTTTCTACCTGTTTTCACAGACAGAAAGATTACCCTGGCAAAAACAAAATCCAACTGTTCTTAAGTCATAAACACAGGAGAGAAAATAATTTAGATCAGACTCAGAAAATGGATCACCAGAAAAGAAAAAATTCTCGCTTGCCTTTCAGGGCTTCCGTACTTGGCTGAATACTTGATGGTTATACTGAGAGATGAGCATCCATATTGCATAATATGCCCAGCTAATCAACATTTTATAAACCGTGGGGCCCTACGCAACCAGCTCAGTAAGGCCGTCCGGGTCTGTTTCAAGCTCTCTTGTGGGACATATCAAGTGTGCTTGGGGGGACCTCTGGTGGCCAAGGGGGCCCTAAGCGGGTGCTTAGTTTGCTTATGCGTCAGACCAGCTAACTTGATTTTATTGTTAATTAACAGTGGTGAGGGTGGACACCAAAACCCACAATTTCCATCCTACAACTCCCATTGTGTCACCAAAGTTAGTTTGACATTTTTTTTGTAAAAAAAAAGTGATTGATTTATAAACATAATGCCTGTTTGAAACTTTTCTCTAACATTTTCTGCTCACATGCTCATCCTGGTGAGAACAGTCTGTCCCTTTAGTAATGGATTAGTGATTTTGTGATTGATTTCTTTGTTTTGTTTTAAGATAATAATAATTTGTGGCTAATAATCTTTGGTCTCAGAGTCTAAATATGATAATTGTTGCAGCCAAAAGGTTTTGGCAGATGGTAAAGTTAAGGTTCATATTTTTATTGGGCTCTTAATGGTACAATAATGCTGCCTCTGTGGACTTTTGGCTTCTTATATGTACAGATCATGCCACATACTAAAAACGAATAAATACAAATAAAAATGAACAGAGGCAGTGTCGTGAATTTTATTAGATTTAGTTTTACTCTAAATAAAACATACATTATTCAAATGATACATTTGTGAATGCAAGTTAGAACTTGGTGTTCTCTGTATTGAAAAAGGTCTAATATGTCAATATATTGATTATAAGGCGGCACGATGGTGGTAAGCGCTGCACCACCGTGCAGGGTCGCAGGTTCAAACCCGGCTTCTGTATGGAATTCGCATGTTCTCCCCGTGTTAGCGTGGGTTTTCTCCGGGTTCTCAGGTTTCCTCCCACAGTCCAAAGACATGCAGGTTAGGTTCATTGTTGATTCTAAATGTCCCGTAGGTGTGAATGTGAGTGTGAATGGTTGCTCCAGCCTGTCTACTCCCCCCCCCCCCTCACATCTTCTTCTAACAACACAAGTCCCCTCAGCTGATCTCTGCCTGCTGTTTTACTAACCACACCATGAAAGCACAATAACAGTAGATTTTAGATCGCAATTAAGATTTGATTCACCTGAGCAGGAGCAGCGTTACCACGGCAACTGCACTGTTATACCTGCCGGACTGTAAGAAATACCTCATTATTTTGCTATTTTCCGTTGGCAATTCGAGGCGCTCCTTGAAGCACACACACCTAAAAAACTCAGGAAAGGGAACATTTACATTTTTAGGATCCATCTGAAGGACGAGATCTCCTCCACCACGCTCGGCTAGTTATAGCTGCAATCATCAGGAATCCCAGGTGTAAATCACTATCCTGATTAGATGGTGATATAGTGAAAACCAGTGGGGCTGTTGATGCTGACAGTGGGGACCACTGATCATCATCATTATCATCAGAGTATTAATAATACTTTTATATGCAGACACAGCTCTCCATGCCTGGCTGATAACTGGTTGGGAAGAACGGGAGTCTGCCAACAGCAGCAGAAACTTTTAATGAGCCTGAACTATATTGGGATCCTAATTCATACTCTGACAGCTAGGTAGGAACACGCACGCACACACACACACACACACACACACACACACACGAGAGTCAAGACACATATGAAGATGCACAAATAAGGCAGCGCTATTTTTGCACCTGATTCCCTTAAACAGGCACACACACGCACACACACACACACACATTTTCCTGCCCATACACACACCCATGTTGGCACATGCAAACACTCCCAAACACACACATGTACAGGTGCATTCCTACTACTGTACATGCAGGCTGATGAACAATAGCAGTTCTTGTCAGGGCTGCAGCAATTATTCAGAAATGTCATTATCCCTAACCCTTACCCCACACAGACTAAACTGTAAGTGTGTCTGCACTGCAGCGCTGCACAATAGAGCATTTTACAGCTGAGGTCATCAAAAATATGCACGTGCATGTTGGCAACGGAAGTGGCGTGTTTTGCCCCCAGCTATCCAGACGAGATAGTAAGCTTTAAAGGTCCCATATCGTGCTCATTTTCAGGTTCATACTTGTATTTTGTGTTTCTAATAGAACATGTTAACATGTGTTTATTTTCCTCATACTGTCTGCCTGAATATACCTGTATTCACCCTCTGTCTGAAACGCTCAGTTTTGGTGCAATTCAACGGAATTGCAATGGAATTGCAATGGAATTGCAATGAAATTGCGTTGCTTGGCAACAGTTTGGGTCCATGTTTACTTCCTGTCAGCTGATGACGTTCACATACACTGCATCCGGAAATAAACTGGGACACATTTAGAATGTTTATGTTTAAAACCGTGTAATGGTTGTAATTATCGTATATTTGTGACATCTCAAATGGACAGAAATCCTGACGGCTTGTTTCAAACGCACAATTTCTGAATATGAGCTGTGTGTATTTCTCCGTATATTGAGCTTTTGATAGTTTAACAGTTTTTATATCGCACTTAAACCTGCTTTAAAATACAAAAGACATGAAAATCTCACTTTTTACAATATGGGACCTTTAAACATTGAATGAAAATTGGCTCTGAGGGACGGCGACACTCTGATGACCTGCTCACAGAGGCGAGATCCAACATGGCGACACCCTGTCACTAGCTACAAACATTTTGTAAACCTCCACAAAACTCCTTTCTAAAGACCTACCACAAAACATCAGATTGGGGAAACACACACATGCCATCTACTACCATAAACGTGGATCAAATCAATACCAAAGTGGAGGAAATAACAGACCTCGAAGCCTTCATCGATCAATATTTCCTCGGACGGCAACCCGCAGCACAGCTTCAGCAACCCCCCAAAAGAAAGAAAGATGAATCATCCACCGATACAGATGACTTGGGAACCGTGGAAATCGAGGTCCTCTCCAGCAGTAACAAAGAATTAGACCTTCCACTATACACAAAGAAATAAAAGACTTATGTTCCAGTCTGGAATTTGCCCACAGCCATACCGCAGCACTGCTGAAATCTGTCAAATTAGTCAATGAACAAATGCTAACAGTTACTAAAGAAAACAACTGAAAGAGACTGTTTTGGACATACAAACCCACAGCATGAGGGACAATCTCATCTTCTCAGCGATCCCTGAAAAAACACTGGACAAACCAGAATCACGTATCAAAGACTTTATGACAACTCGTGTCAAAATACCGCCAGGCATCGTTAGACATCGAAGACATCGCTTTTCACAGAGTTCACTGTCTCGGTACACAAACAAAGGGAAGGACCCCAACCCATCATTGCCAAATTTGAGCACAGCAATAAACACAAGTGATTGCCTGATAACACCGGCTGTATGTTACTTCTCTTACCCCCACACCACCTCTGGATTGTAACAATGAGTCTCACAGAGAGGGCAGAAAAGAGTACCGGCAGCTTGTGAGTGTATGTGCTGCCGGTGCATAAGAAAAAGTCACGGAAACACCAAAGAGTCAAATGAAGAAGTGCCGTTAGCCTACTGCGTACTGGTGAGTACGAACACAAAGATCCTCCCAAGACAAAGAGACCCACTCTGACACAAAACACAAACCCATCCCATAATATCCATCTGCAGCCTAACAGTCCCTGTTAAATGAAGTCATGTGTGTCAGTCTTTGCCAATTCTCTCTAAACCAGTGAAGTTGCCTGTTTCCATAACAGACCGATTAATGATTAAGGTTCAGGTGGACTGCACAGATTCACACACGATGTGTGTGGATCTGTGCACACATGATGACAGAGAGGTGACATACCTCTGTTAGGTTTAACCACCAGCAGGATTAGCTAAACGGGTTCCACAGAGTCTGAGGAACTCGCTGGAGGACTGGGTGTCTGTAGGAATCAACACGATGTGGAAGATTGGAATCAACATGTCTGCTAGTCTCACTACAGGTCTGAACTTCTTTAACTCACATTTATGCTATTTATTACAGCAACAAGCTTTATTGTTCCAGACAGCATGTATGTATCACTGGGGAGCAGAGATAGCAACTGTACATGAGAGAGAGGACTGCTGAGTCAGGAGTCCTTAACAGGAATGGGCATTAAACAGCCATATTAGCATTTCACCTCCAGCCTTTGCCCAGACCAGGGGTCTGCAACCTGCGGCTCTGGAGACACATGCGGCTCTTTAGCTCCTCTCCAGTGGCTCCCTGTGGATTTAAAAAAATGGAAATGAATAACTGTTTTTTGTTTACATTTTCATTTTTATTTATCATTGTTGTAGGTCTAATGTACGACGGTAAGACGGAGTATTAGGGCCACATTGAGGGGAAAAAAATAAATCTGAGATTTCGAGAATAAAGTCATAATATTCTAAAGTAGTAATTCTACGTGTTATTTTCTTTTTTTTCCTGTAAAGTTATGACTTTATTCTCGTAATATTACGACTTTTTTTCTCGTAAAGTTATGACTTTATTCTCGTAATATTACGACTTTTTTTCTCGTAAAGTTATGACTTTATTCTCGTAATATTACGACTTTTTTCCTGTAAAGTTATGACTTTATTGTCGTTATATTATGACTTTTTTCTTGTAAAGTTATGACTTTGTTGTCGATATATTACGACTTTTTTCTCGTAAAGTTATTACTTTTTTCTCGTAATATTACGACTTTTTTTCTCATCAAGTTATGACTTTATTCTTGTAATATTACGACTTTTTTCTCGTAAAGTTATGACTTTTTTCTCGGAAAGTTATGACTTTATTCTCATAATATTCCGACTTTTTTCTTGTAAAGTTATGACTTTATTCTTGTTGTATTACGACTTTTTTCTTGTAAAGTTATTACTTTTTTCTCGGAAAGTTATGACTTTATTCTCGTAATATTACGACTTTTTTTCTCGTAAAGTTATGACTTTTTTTCTCGGAAAGTTATGACTTTATTCTCGTAATATTACGACTTTTTTTCTTGTGAAGTTATGACTTTATTCTCGTAACTTTATTCTTGTAAAGTTATGACTTTATTCTCGTTATATTACGACTTTTTTCTTGTAAAGTTATGACTTTATTCTCGTAATATCACAACTTTTTTCTCGTAATATTACGACTTTATTCAGAAAATCTCTGATTTTTTTTCCCTCAATGTGGCCCCTAATACTCCGTAGTACATTTGCTCTTTGGCCCTCACTGCATTAGACTTATACTTAGACTATAAACTGTGTTACCTTCATCACAATGCTCAAATGTTTTGCAGCTCCTGACAGATTATTTTTTTTTTTTGCCTAAAATGGCTCTTTTGATAGTAAAGGTTGCCGACCCCTGGCCCAGAGGTATAATGAGGAAGTAAATTAGTAGTTGAGCAATGTATCTTTGGTGCTTGTTGATGCAAGGCCTTGTGGGTGGTAAAGACATCTTCAAGTTTTGTCATTATTGCAGCAAAACTATTTGCGCGCGTGTGTGTGTGTTTGTGTGTGTGTGTGTGTGTGTGTGTGTGTGTGTGTGTGGAGAGTTGTGTAACTGTAGCTCAATCCATGTGTGAGTAATCCAATTTGTAAATGTGTAAAATAATCTCTAAATGTGTAATGAGATTTGTCGATACATACAGGAATCTGCAAATGTGTATTCAGAATCTGTGTGAGCGTAATCACATTTGTAAATGTGTGAAAAGAAAAATCACTAAATCTGTATCAAGATTTGCAAGTGTATTGAGATTTATAAATGTGTAGACTAATCTGTAAATGCGTACATAGATATTATTGGCTGAAAGTATTTTTGCTCCTGTAGCTGAAAATACAGACAAATCATCAGTTACAACTCAGCAGGCCTCTCATTGGCTGTCTCACTACATGTCACATTTACTACTCTTGTGCCGTGGCAGAGATCTGCAGATGTGTGTGGAGACTTGTCTGTACAGTCTGTCTGCACTGTGCCTCAGTAACAATACGGCCTACATACCACCAGCCGGCGGTAGCACCCAGTGGTTTTAAGGGTGACATTGCTGGGCTGCATAGCCATACAGTATATACATAGACGCTGCCAGGTTTTACATTATATCGTCTGTCATACTGATGAAGGTATAAGCTTCTAAGTGACTTTATGTGGGGAGACTTCTGTTCAAGTCTCTAAATATGTATATTAATGGGTGAAAAGTTAAAGTATCTTGCCCCAAGAACTGGAAATACAGACAACCATAGACTGTATAAGAAGTGGATGTATAGTCTCCATGACGTCACCCAATGGTTTGTGGACTACGACTCGAGTTCGGTGTTTTGGCCGTCGCCATCTTGCTTATTTGCAACCAGACGTGACACAAGAGGGTGGAGCTATACCGAGCGCTGAATGAGACATTTAGACCATCAAAATGTTATAATTAACTTTGATGAAGTGAAAACACAACTCCCAGACCGGGCAATGCCGTGGTAGCGACCTGTCAATCACAAGGTAGCCCCGCCCTAAAGCATCCCCTGCTTTATGGTCTATTTGACTCTAAATGGGACCATAATTTACTAAATGACCATCATGCTGTATTGAAAAGACTTGAAACTAGTGATAGAGACCATAAAAACACACTCCTCTCTTGAGCGTGTAGCAGCAGCGATGAGGTCAATGTGGCGCCTACGTACAACAGCCCGGACACACCAGGAACGTCAGGAGCGCGTGGCGGCTGCGTTACCTGTTGTTTTTTATTTCGGCGTCCGTGTTAACAGGTTAGAGCAGCCACACTGCCCGCGTGAGACGCGCGTCTCAGCTGCGTCTCTTCTAGAGAATAGAGGTCTCGCCTATTTTTGCCATTAAAAGGCAAACTCTATGTAAAAAGAAAGCAGACACACAGCAGACAGGCAGCTGAAATTCAATTCAATTTATTTTTATATAGCGTCAAATCACAACAGAAGTTATCTCAAGACGCTTTATATATAGAGCAGGTCTTAGACCGTACAACATAGTTTAGAGACCCAACAAGATCCACCAAGCGCCATGGGGCCAGGAAAAACTCCCCGTTTAGTGGGAAGAAACCTGGCGCAGAACCGGGCTCTGGGTGAGAGGCCATCTGCTGAGAGAGAGAGAGAGAGAGAGAGAGAGAGAGAGAGAGAGAGAGAGAAGCAACCACAATAATAGCACAGCAGCTGTAATAACTAATACGAGTAGGACTAATAACACAAAACCAATAGTAGTGGATGTAAAAGAGTGATTATACAACTATCGGAATTGATATCATTGGGTCGTCCTCAGACGGGCTAAATCGAAATCGGGCGAAATGCAGCTGGTGTGAACGCCTGACGCGTGAATCACGCAGCCACCACGCCACGCATCCGCCACGCAGCCGCCACGCGCTCCTGACGTTCCTGGTGTGTCCGAGGCTTAACTATATTTGTATGCAGCCCAGCAATGTCACGCTTAAAATCACTGGGCACCGTGACACTAAATGTGAGCTCAGTGCGCAGCAGGCAGATTACAAGGCTACTGAGGAATCATGTGAGGATGGAGATGCACAAAGCTAACCAGCTAGCTGAGACGTGAACAGAAGTCTCCCCACATAAAGTCACTTAGAAGCTTCATCAGTATGACAGACGATATAACGTAAAACCTGGCTGGAGTACAATCAGACAGGCTTTTTGTTAATCTGTCTGAATAACCGCTCCATTTTACTTTTATTGGCCTTTTCTTGACTGTATTCGGAAATTGTTAATTGTTTATGTGTCTCTGTCCCCATCTGTTTGCTTTGTTGTGATTTTAGCTCGTCATCGCTACTTTCAATATTGACTTGATGTATTATTTTTATTAATGTAAAGCACTTTTGTATCTGTAAAAGGTGCTATACAAATAAACTTTACTTACTGACAATGCGGCGTCTATGTATATATTTGTATGCAGCCCAGCAGTGTCACCCTTAAAATCACTGGGTGCTACTGCCGGCTGGTGGTGTGTAGGCCACAGTGCAGACAGACTGTACAGACAAGTCTCCACACACATCTGCAGATCTCTGCCACGGCAGATGAGTAGTAAATGTTCCATGTAGTGAGACAGCCAATGAGAGGCCTGCTGAGTTGTAACTGATGATTTGTCTGTATTTCCAGCTATAGGAGCAAAAATACTTTCAGCCAATAATATCTATGTACGCATTTACAGATTAGTCTACACATTTATAAATCTATAAAGCTGATTACTCACACATGGATTGAGATACAGTTACACAACTCTCCACACACATTTCTATCTGAGGTGGCTACGGCCCCCTACTTCTCGGCGGCCTAGGTTATAAAGAGGTAGGTGGGCTGCGGTGTTTAATCCTTAGCCTGTCTGGATCGGTGTGGTTAGGTTGATGTGTTAGCGCGACAGGGTGTACATCGGGCTCCACCCTGTACCCATAGAGTCCAGTAGAGAGCCTGTGGGAATTAGAACGAAGGTTACGATATTGTAACCCTAGTTCTGTAAGCACAGGCGGAGTCCTCTACCGGCGCTCGCTGAATAGGGCGTGGGATGCCAGGCAGCGCTGGACGCCGCCGTATATACTGTGGTAATGCACGTATTTGGTAGGTGCGTCCTGATTGGCCGGCTACGTTTGTGCAAATCTCAGTGGGCGAATGCGTATGTGTGATTGGAGGAGAGTATTACCCATAGAGTCCAGGAGATAGAACTAGGGTTACAATATGGTATCCTTTGTTCCTGCAAGTGGCGTGGGTCCTGGTGGCTCTGGGTTGGATCTTTATCCCCGTCTACATCTCTGCTGGTGTGGTGACCATGCCTGAATACCTGGCCAAACACTTTGGAGGACAGAGGATACGCATATACATGTCTGTTCTGTCACTCCTCCTCTACATCTTCATCAAAATATCTGTAAGAAACGCATACACACACACACACACACACACAAACACACACACACACACAGACACACACTAACACACATTTACATTTATTTATTTTGTTTCAGTACTACGGACAGCACCACACCTCCACACACAACCAACAGTGCTGTCCGTAGTTCTGAAACAACGTCGTTGATAATCTCTTTAAAACACACGTTAGAGCAGGTTTTAGTTGAATACAGGTAAACAGTCCGTGTTTACGGAACACGTCGGCCAAGACGTAATCTAGGAACCCACCGACTATCATCTGATGATGATTCAGCTTCTTATTGGTTTAAAATTAGCTTGCAAACTGTGAACTACTGTGGAACCATCCGGTCATACACGTCGTGTCTCTCAAATACAACTCCAGTCTCACATCTCAAGTTTCTAATTGGACTGTAAACAGTGAGCAGCGTAAAAGTGCACGTGATAGGTGAGTGTCAAATTGCATCACAGCAGTCGGTGGGAAGGGTGACGGTGACCGATATCATTTGGTTTGTTTAAAGTACAAGTTTGGAGAAAAAACACGGATGCAATTCAGGCTTATATTCATAAAGATATTATATCAGACTCCTCCTCCTCCCCCCCGACCTCCCGCTTCTGCAGTCTGTGCAATCTAAGACACAGTAGACACATTTGTGTGTGTGTGTGTGTGTGTGTGTGTGTGTGTACACTTGTTTTCATGACAAATGAGGACAATTTTATGATAACACACCATCAATATCAGGACGCTAGGAAATATGAGGAGATTTTTGGCGTCCTCATTTTTTGTGTGTGTGTGTGTGTGTGTGTGTGTGTGTGTGTGTGTGTGTGTAGTGTGCACGCGTGTGTGCACGTGTGTTTGGGTGACATCACAGCAGTGGTGACATCATCACTGCATCGTGACATCACCAGATGGAACACTGTGATGAATTAAAGGAGTGGTGACATCAGTTGTGACATCTTAAAGGAGCAGTGACATCATAAAGGA